>JAMKCH010023256.1:0-20728 GCA_023653785.1 Ophioderma brevispina
CCCATGACTGCTTGAATAAAAAGTAGGTGTGATCCGTTACTACAAACAGCAATTGGAGTCTTGGGCTTCAATCCATTCAGGAGCCGCTTGCCATTCTTGTCCGTGTTGGAGTATCCCCATTCTGTATTTCTACAGTTGGTCTCCGCAGACGACGGAAGGCTCCGCTGAACTACTGGATGGGAATTGAAGTCTGCCTCAGCCGGCGGTGGCTTAGAATGATGTTGGTGACGTGGGTTCCCATAGCTTCAAAAGTTATACACTGGATCGGCGAATTCCATTGAAGATTGCAGGTTGATCTCACTTGAATTCCTTACTTTCACATAGGAAGCGCTCACCATGCTTTGGTTTGGTGCGGAATGGAGCAAATAAGGTCAAAACCTTCCGATTTGCAGCTTCTCTTAAGATTCGCAGTGAGTTTCTTGAAGAGGATGATCATTCACTCCTTTCCCCCTGGAAGTATAATGTGATGTCATGCTTAGCATGGGGTGAGACCCTCAATGTTCAGCTGCAGGATACAAAATTTGGTGCTTGCCATGGAAAGTTCCTCTTGTGAGTAGCTCAGCCTCCTTGAGTTGAGGTGGGTCTTCAAGATGTACACTGTGGTGTTTTAACAGCACTATGTTTGGACTTAACTTGTTGAATTAGTTAGCCACACCAGGTGATGTGACATTAACAGGGGCCTCCGCGAGAAGGCTTCAACACGACCCCAATATTCCACAAAGGAACAATAAGAGTTTACTTCTGATTGACCCTGCGAGTACTCTTAGAGTGAACAGAGGCGTGGAAAGTAAATTGAGAAGAGATAGAATGACATAAACTTTTCAGCACTATGAAACAATCTGAGGAAGGTGTCTGGGTCACCTTTCAATTTAAATCATTCCAACCAGGCTCTTTGAAATATCACAAATTGGGGTTTTCTGATATCCGCAGACCAAGAGTACACGAGCAGCTAATTGAAGAATCTGACGACGCAATTTTTTTCTCAACAGTTTTGCAGTTGTGACAAGGGGACTTGCAGTAATCCAAATGTGGGAAGACAAAGCATTAGAAAGTAATTTGAGAGTGGTTGCAGGCAGATAAAATTTAACTCTGCGAATAACACCAAATTCTCTTAGAAACATCTAAGAATATAATCAAAGTATGAACACACCATGATAACGTTGGATCAAAGATCCTCCAGTACTTCAACTTATCACCCTTTCAATATGTCATTTCCATATGTAAAGAGAAATGTTCTGAAAGGTTCCACAAGCTGTTGATGGTGGCCAAAAAAATCTATGAAATTGGTTTTGTTAAAATTGAGGGTAAGTTTGTTTGCCTCAAACCACTGTGCAATTTTCAACAGATTATTGTTCATATGAGAATTGAAGAAATCTGGGTCTTATTGACCTGAAAGTAGAGTGGTGTCAATCAGCATACATGACACAGTTTGGAATCGATACATATCTGAAGGTGAGTTAACATAAATAATAAACAACATGGTTTTATGTACTTTTAATTATTTTAAAAACAATGGAAATATTTTGAAATCCGATAACGTCAGAATTAACATTAACCGCTTGAGATCTTACCACTCAATAGGATTCAAACCAATCAAGAGCTTTATTACCAGTGCACCTAGTTGTGATTTTATGAAGGAGAAGGCTGTGATTTACAGTGTCAAAAGCCTTCTTACCAATCTAAGACAAGGCACCAGGTACCTTTACTGATTCATATTATTTAAAAATAATCTTAAGACATCAAGAAGTGTGGTGGCGGTAGAATGAATTTTTTTCTAGAAACCAGACTGACATGAATACAAATTTCATGAACTGCAGTTCAATTATCTTTGAGAGAATGGTAGAGAACAATATAGTCTATATTTTTTTACATCAGATTTATCACCACGCTTCTAATAGTAGTAACTTTGGCTTGCCTTCCAATCATTTGAAAACCGACGTATGAATAATTTAAAACATAGGCTGATTTCGTATTTTCCTACCGAAATTAGAATTTGCACATTTTTTTGTACCAAGAACATTTCCTCCGCTTTATCCTTTCATGGGGTTACTTTTGGTGGAAAGCTTTACAGCAGGGCAAAAATCAGAACTTTCTATTTTTAGTATGGACACTGAAATCTCTCGGTGCCACCTCGAAGTTGCTTTATTCCAAATTTGAGGATCATCAGATTTTTTTTTTTTTGGATGTAGTATTTATAAAGGAGTCTAATAGGTTTGCCGCTGGACACCGCTACTCCATTGCAAATAACACGCCAAAGAATCCTTAAACCACCCAACAAAAGCGAGGGGCCCACTATTGTGCTATACAACGTCACACCATGCTTTATGCATGTCGCGGTATCTAATTCCAAATTACTTGCACAAGGGTCCGTGCAGGACAAAAACGCCGGAAAGGATTTTTAATTTGCTGTGACACAGGTTCCGATAAGACCCGCCATGTGAAGTGAATGAAAATAATGGAATAATCGGGAACAATGCAAAATTGTTGACAAACACTATCAGTGGCTGGGAAATTTTTTGAAAGTGTGGTTTGCCTTAATGCCATAATGTATTAACCAACCGTCAAGATGCACTAAAGACAACGCCAGAACTAAACCTCTGACTGGCATTTTTTGGCAAAAGTATGGACTTTGATCTATTGCAACACAAATTGTACTAAGTTTCTATGAAATTATTATGAGCAAAATGAGAATGAAATGTAAGTTGAAGATTTGGCCCAGGGCTAGGGTAGTCCTGGGACGTGCACACGTTTTACAGGCCTTGTCTTTTAAAAATGCCTACTGTGCTAAAAAAAGCACTTCTAAAGATGAGTCAGGTGTGCTGTAGGTGTGCATTTTGTATCAAATTGTGTATTTTTTTACCAGATTTAGGTGTGCTGAAAATCGCACACCTCAAGACCATTTTAGGTGTGTGATGGTGTGCTATCGCACTCCCACGCCTCAAAAGACAAGGCCTGGTTTTAAAAGTGTACACGAACGGAAGAGTCACTGCATGTTTAGAAAATTCACTACACGTACATTTGGTCATGTTTTTTAACGTGGGCACCCAAAAAAGGTTGATTTGTCACATAAAAAAGGTTTCATGCTTCAATTTCTTGTCACTTCTTTACTATTATCCAATGAAATGTCATATTTTTGGTATGATTTTAAAGAGAATTATTGGTCTTTATCTATATTAAGAATAAGCCCCAAATAAAGTGACAATTACCTCCAATAGCTTGTTAAAGTTAATTAACCAGGAGTGGAGGCGGATGCGGTTACGGTGGATGCGGTTGCGGTGTGTACAATGTACACTGTACATTTGCATTGAGAATCTATGCAGATAGTGTAATTTTACTTGTTATTAAAGGTGCAACGAGAGATTTCACACAACATGCAGGTATCCCCAGAAAAAGTGAAAATTCTGATTTTTGTGTTAATGTAAAGCTTTCTATAACAAATATCCCCATGTGAAATGAATAAGCTGAGAAATGTTTCTTTGGTATAAAAATTGTGAAATATTTAATTTCGTATAGGAGCAAATACGAAATTCAGCCTATGTTTTACATTGCAATATAAGCATATCAAAATCACCTCTTTTCTCTCTTTCAAGACATTTCTGTAGCCAAATACAAGGAAAGAAATCTATTGAGTGTCTAATCTACAATGACACAATATTTGGATGCCTCAAAATCTCTCGTTGCACCTTTAATGTTGTCCATGTGCACAAAAGTTAAATTTTTTGAATGCAGAGCATTTATTTTGAATTATGGCAGGGTTCAGAAAATTCTGTGAGAACCCTATTTCTTCCAGTAGAATGGAAGAAACCAGGGACTGCCTTTTAAGGCGCTACAGAGCAATGCTCTCCTTAATCACTCTCCTTAAATACTACAGGAAGTGATTTTAAGCTCTCCTTAGAATCCGATCCTTAGTCTGTCCGTTACCTGGATAATTGACCATTTTTATGGATCTTATCTTAAAATGGCTTTGGCAGCAGGGGGGGGAGGACATGCCAACCTAACAGCAACAGCAATTTAAAAACGGCATCAACTTCCGGGTGCTAGTGTGTTTCAAAGACTCAACGGTAGGAGGGCGCTCTTACGCATATCTAAAGGTTACACACAGACTTGACTAAAGACTAGGCCTGGTCACGAATATTTAAATCCCGACGGATTTTGAAGTCAATAATTTTTTCTTAATTTATCATGATATTACCAAGATCTTTTGAACAAAGGTTTACGAGATGATTTTTTTAATGTCACTGGGACCGAGACTGCCATAGTAATGCATGTAGCAGTTCCCCAAATTACTGTTTAGAAATCCCCAATGCCCAAATCGAGCAGATCGTGTCCTACCCCCTCTGTTTGGCAGGATTGTTTAGTCTCCTTACAAGGGTACAGACATGTCTTAGATTTAAATATTTCTTTAGATCCTCTTGATTGCTTGACAATTTTTTTTTGTTTTAGCTGCTCATCTATTGTTCCCCTTAAAACTTCCAGGAGAGTTCTCTGTCGTTCCCCTGCTCATTTGAAAAGGCAGTCCCTGAAGAAACTGGAAAAAAAGGGTTTCTTCTGGAAGAAACTGGAAGAAATTGGAAGAAACTGGAAGAAATAGGGCACATGTGGTCCAGTGGATAAGACGGCTGCCTCATGATCTGAAGGTTGTGGGTTCGAGCCCTGCTGTGGCCAATGTGTTGTGCACTTGGGCAAGGCACTTTACCTCACTTGCTTCGTCGACCCAAGCGATATTCAGGTAGCTGTTAGGGGGAATATTATTACAATCTCAGTGCTGATAGGATTGTGCGCTTGGCCGGCTGCCGACCTAGGTGAAGCAAAATGATTGTGACGATTTCCTGATGGCAGCGTAATAATAATTGGCAACAGCGCTTTGCCTACTTGTGTAAAAGGCGCTATATAAATCCCATTATTATTATTATTATTATAAAGAAATGTATTATGAACAACAAACTAAATTACAACATACATGTATTCATCACTTCATATTTGCACTTCAATCATCAAGGCTACTTTAGTTACTTTACAGACAATCTGTTTTTGGTTTTTTTTTCTTCAAAATTTGCAAGCTTATAGCATGTTAGTATACCTTGCAGGTATATAGTAAGTTTGTTCACAATATTGTTTTGTCTTGCAATCAAATTATACAGATGATAATTGTAACCCATTTTCCAAATCTTTCCATGTGCACATTTTGACTATCACAGTTGTAATTGTAGATGCAAACAATGAAAAAGCTGGGTTGGTACATTTTGTGACCCCACTTTCTGCTCCCAGTTGAATTCAGCAGCCTTGACGGAATAAAGTACAGTATCACGTGCACTTTATTCCATCACGGCTGCTGAATTCGACTGGGAGCAGGCAAATGGGTGCAGTAATGTACCAACCCGAAAAAGCTTTTAAAATCTGTATGGCCAATAGTTTGTTAATTTTAAAACACAAATCATAAAAGTAGCAACCATTACTGTTCTTTTGTTTTAAAAGTGTATAATACATACCGTATTGTTCCTAATAAATGCCCCGGGGGCGGTGCATTTTTTCAAAAGGGGGAGCGTTTATTACAGTCAAAATGGAAAGTCAAAAATCCCTGCAAAAATCACCTTACACAGTTTGTAAAAGGATGTTCAGTGCGCGCACCTGGGGCTTTCAACCCAGGGCTATTTACCGCTATTATAATCAACACGTGGGTCCAAGTTTTGATGTGCCGTGAAGCAGAAAGCATTGATGACAACAGCGATTATGATACAGATTAAGACAGTCCCGGCCATTAAATCATGTGATTTAGGTACACTTAACTCATTTTCTTGAATTATTTTATCTAAAAATCGTAGGGGGCGTTTATTAGAGCAGGGGCGTTTATTAGGAACAAAACGGTATCTAACTTTGTATTGCTTAGTGTGGAGAACCTAGGTTAGGGAGACTACAACATTTGTTTGAAGAAATTGAAGATGTTCAAGTCAAAATACAAGGAGCATCTGGCAACATCATGAATGCTTGGCCTCATTGGTGTCAGGGGGGGTAGGACATGCCAACCTAACAGCAACAGCAAATTCAAAACGACATCAACTTCCGGGTGCTAGTCTGTTTCAAAGACTTAACGGTAGGAGGGCGCTCTTACGCATATCGAACGGTTACACACAGACTTGACTAATGACTAGGCCTGGTCACAAATATTTAAATCTAAATACCGTTTTTGGAAATTACACTATTTTGCAGTGGGGTTAATCCACTAACCCCGACGGATTTGAAGTCAATAATTTTTTCTTAATTTATCATGATATTACTAAGATCTTTTGAACAAAGGTTTAAGAGATGATTTTTTAATGTCACTGGGACCGAGACTGCCATAGTAAATGCACGTAGCAGTTCCCCAAATTACCATTTGGAAATCCCCAATGCCCAAATCGAGCAGATCGTGTCCTACCCCCCCTGATTGGTGTGAAAAGTGTAATAATAATAATAATAATATTTAATTCTTACAACGCGCGACATATCCACCGAAGTGCTCAGGGCGCCGCTGTGGAGAGCCTTAGGCTGCTACAAACACGAGTATATCCAGAAACGACAAGGAAGGGCATTATGGGAAGAAGCCCTATCAGTTTCTTCCATAATTTTGTTTATATTTAGGCCTTGTGGAATCAATGTGCGTTATATTATGCAATTGCCATTGGGTAGGTAGGGGGCCCCTGAGTGGTTTTCCAAAATTATATTTTCACTATATTTCATTCATGTATAATTAAAAACCACAAGTTAAGTCCATTGGCTTGTAAATAGAAAATTTTTAAATTACTTTTTTTTTAGTTTCTTCCTTCCCCTTTCATGGAGAACTTTCAGTGGAAGAACTGAAAGAAACCCGTTTCTTCCAAGTGGAAAAAAACAACCCGAAAAAACAAAACGTGTTTTGTTTCCACCTGTGGAAAAACTGGCGAACCCGAATTATGGATTGAGTAAGTTCATTTTAATTAACCTCAAGGCATCTCGGGCGATGCAGAAGCACTGCAAAGTACAGTAACAATGATGGTATCAATCTACACCACAACAAGATTTGAAAATTCTGAATTGCAATGATTTCATTTCATTTTCTAATTAACCTGCAATATGTTCTTGAATATTGAAATTTTCTACCACCTGGAATTCTATCTCATTTTTCTACTTCAATAGGAGCATCACAATGTAAATGTCTGATTACTACAATGAACATGGCTGTATCATACATTTCAGGCGCGGATCAGGGAGGGGGCGGAGGGGGCGCGCGCCTCCCGGTAATCTGCAAAATCTTGCAAAATAGGCCCCATTTTTGAAGCTTATTTGGACAAGTTTAACCTTTCAGCCCCCCGGTAACATTTTGACGGTTTTCAATCCTGGATCCGCCCCTGATTTACCACAGGCATCTACCACCCTGTATTATTGTGCTGAGAGCTGTTATTGTCATTTTGAATGTTTATGAAAGATTAGTTCCTATAGGTAAATTGCAGACTTGCAGAAGCACACATTCATAACATGAAAACTGTTACTGTGAAAAATTGGCAAAATATTTATGTCAAAAACTGTATATTTTGGAGACCTATATAAAATTGAACTGAAATCTTAACTTTGAATGATTTTCGCATATTATGTAATAACCCTCTTCAGTAATTAAGGCATGACTTTGAACTTATTGGTATTTTAATGCTATTTTTGCTGAAATTAGGGAAAATTCACTTTAATTGAATGTTTTAGCATCCTTTTTACCCACCCTGTATGGGTCAAATGCCTGATCAAATGTTTTGCAGGTTATGTATTTCCTGGAAAGTTCCTTCTACTTTTCAAATATGAAGTTTTGGTTTTAAATTCCCCTTTAGTGTGGAAAATTAATTAATTTTACAGTAATTTAATTTTTTAGTTTTGTAATTTTTCTTTTTTATCACCCTGTATAGAATTTCACACCCAGAATATTCATCCAGACTAATTTGCGGATTTGGAATCTTAGAACGTATGCAATTTAAAAATGTAACTTTTGTATAGGCGTTAGGCGGGAAATATATGATTGACCTGAAAAAAATTCCATAAATTTTTTTTCACCACAATGCATTTTTCTATAAGGTCCCCAGAATGACATACTAAAGTCCGAGAAAATCCAAGCGGTGGAATACGCACTAAATTTGCAATAAATCCAAAATGGTGCCAATTCCTATGTTTTTACATTCATTTTGTTGTATAGTTAGTCCCAAAATTGCTGTTGCAGCCCATTAAATCATATTTTACATAAATAAAGTATATTATACTTTATACGTTATATAGAAATAAATAACTGAATTGGGTGGAGTATAACTAATTGTTGCATAATTCAAAATGGCGCCAATTTTCAAATTTATTATTTTTTGCTGTTTTTCTTCTCCTAGATAGCTTTGTAGTACATAAATTTACATTTCATACGTGTATTATACTTCACATTTTTTATAGAGAGAAGCTAGTCCTTGTATAAAACCCTTTGGGCTTGTCAATTCTACAAGTTTTAAATTATACCTTTATTTTATCAAACTTTGTGAACCAAAATTTTGTGAACATGTGACACACAATTTTTGATGGACTTTAAATTTATATCCATATTAAATCTATTTTTTCTACTGAATATCACTTGTAACTTGGTAAACCCGTTTGCCTTAATTTGCATTGCATACACCCATTGGCCTGAAAAGTATGCACTGCCACATAAAAAAAATGTTTATGTTCTTGGTGGAGAATGAACTATTCTATCTAAACACCGTTAACCTGCTGTTTGACAGTAAGGGTTTCTACTCAAGCACTCATTTAGGGCGTTGTACTCTCCCGACCTGTCACAATCCGAATCCCATCGCGCCGCGGACACTCCGCTCCCCCGCTTCTCCCATAAATTTCACCAGATTAGGCCACTGTCCTATCTTGGTTTCACTCAGTGACATCAAGAAAAAAGAGATGAACTTCAGGTGGCCCAAGTTAAACAACTCATTAGTGAATTGTTCCATCCAAGCTGCAAAACCTGGCTTCTTCAGTCCTTCTAACAACATCAACGCACTATTTCTGACTTCGCTCTATCGCCACCAACCAGCTCAACATTCAATTCCAAAGGCAGACCCCTACACCCCCCTATGGGACAGGAGATATCCAATATCACTTTAACGCCACTCAGGCTGCAAGGGCCTGAAGACCATCAGCAAACCTCACCGGGTCGTACGTCCCGTTAAGCAGCCGGCATGTCTCTGCCAATTGCATCGTCTCAATACGTTCACCAATGGACAGTGGCAAGACCACAACCCCCCACTGCCAACGCCATGCTTGTGCTGTTAACCAAGAGATTTAACAACTTCTGCAAACCTCTTCAACAACCTCTTCTCTCCAACCGTGATTCCCTGTCTTAACCATTCCACCTTATAATGGAGACAAACCGAAGCACTCAAAGTTTTCAAGAATTGGAAAGCTCCTGGCAAACGACAGTACAGAATCGGAAAGCATGAGGACCTTAAGCTGTGCGATGGCTATGGCTCCAATTCGTTCTCCCTATACTTCTATGGGATCATCAATAATTCCCTCAAGATGGTGAATTCAAATGTCAGTGTAAGCCTGAAGTCCCAAGAAACCAGCAAGCCGAGCCCAGCCCATTTCCGCTGCTATCTCCCACTTATAAGCTTACTTTGGATACTGATCAATGATAACCGTCAAGGCAAAACTACCACTCACCCAAAAAGGTAAATCAACAACAGATCAGAAAGAAAGACTTGCCAATGATATTGAGACACGCCTTCAAGAAGAAGCAGAATTTTGGAGCAATCTTTATAGATCTCTCTGCTGCCTATGATCATCCTGACATGGAGGTCTCTACCTTAATCTACTCAAAATCTTCCCTGATGTTAACTTTGTCAAGTTCCTTAAACCTACTCTCATCTCGGATCTTTCGACCTCATGACATCAAATGGGCAATGCCATTGAAAGCCCCAGTCTTTGTCACACCTTTTTTATGTCTCAAGATATGTCCGAAGGGAGTTTATTTAAAAATTGCAGATACGATACTGTTGCTTGGAATAGCTGCTGAATTCCTTATGAGGCCTTGGTGATGTCTATTTTCTTCCACCTTGCAAACCACTGTCTAAAACTAGAAATTAACAATCCGGTCTAAATGAGAAAACTCACCGATCCCACACCAAAGAACCTTGTCGTCATCTTGACCGCAGCCCTTACTTTCCATCAACACACCAAGACAGTCGCTGGCAAGACTCAGTCTCCGTGTCAACCTCCTCAAAGGCTCGCCGGGCTGAATGGGGTGCATCCTTTGACACTATTCGCACACATCAACTGTTGCTTTGGGTGGCCAAACTTGTTAGAGCTTAGGCTCATTTTTTTGGCAGCCCTCCATTGTCGTAATCCATGTCTTCATTTATGTGGATCAACGAAAAATAAACAAACTGAAACTGAGACAACTGCTGAATAGGCCCCCCAGTATGGAGTCCATCAGTACTGAACTGTACATTTACACAAGATTGATGTCATCTGAATGATGCCCCTGAGACTTGTTAGCGTTGCCTTTTGGCAAACGCCTGTAGAATATCTTCCATTCTGTCTGGCATATCTTCCTTCAACCTTTGGATGATCCTCAGACGATCAAGGTCGCCAAGATGTTGACGAACCTGGTAACCTTTTCCTCCTACCAACCTACTTAAGTATCATAGTTTCCACGAATCACTTTGCTGACCTCCTACCAATTCATGACACTGCAGGTCGCAGCATCCCTATATTGATCAGCTTGGTATCAACGCCAGAATGAGCAAATGGTCGTCTCCTACCTTGAATCTTAAAGCAGTTTGTTGACAACCTATCTAGCAAGCCCCAATGTGTGACCTTTGATAGGAAAGCATGGTTCAACCTCAAACGACTCGATGAACCGCAACACAATAGGTTTTGAGTCTCCGATTCTCATTGAAAAACCTGGCTTCTTGATGGTAATTTGGGTATAATCCTGAGGGAAACTTTTTGAAAACTAATTTCTCGATGAAGAAATTGGAATCTCTATTGAAGATTCTTGTTTACCATTTGAAAACTTGGATTTCTCAGTCCGATAACACTAAGGGATTTCCCTCGATGAACTTGGTGTATCTTTGGTGTACTAAAAAGTTTGGAATTATTTGCTTGCTGGAATACTGTTTTTTTTAATAAAAACAATATTTTTTCATGGAAAGATAGGTACTATATAATCGGCGATAAGCCAGAAATTTGCAATGAAACTCACAAGGTTTTACCATTAAAAAACTGGTTGATCTCAATTTAAAACCTTTTTTTTTTTTCAAACCGATATACTAAGTTTTCAATGAGAATCAAACGTTTAGGTTGGTATGACATGTGCTTGGTAATGATATTGGGGTGTAAGATTGAAGTGGTGTTGCCTCTGAAGCATTATATAGACAGTTATGATCCTACGCATCCCTCTTTTGTTTCCTGCGAATCCATTCCAGCGAACGTTAGGCCAATATTATTAATTAAAATCTAACAATATAATCCCCAGTGTGTAACCCGTCAGGGCCGACCTTCAGATACCAGGCCCTAACTGTTTTACCACTGCTGTAACTGGTCTTATAGCCAGTGATAGTGAAACAAATCTTACCGTGTTTTTGGTAAGTGCAATATAGATGTACGCTTATATAACCGCTTCAAAGTTTGACATCTTGCTTCAATTGTAGAATTGGGGGAGCCATTTTAGGATTTATGCAATTAGGTATACTTCTACGAAGCCATGCATGGTGTCTGTATAAGACAAAATATAATAAGTCATAAATGTAATAATTTTAGGCATTTTAGGTGGCAAAATAATATTTTAGATAAGCAATATAACAATCCGTGGTAAAATTAGAATGGCAGCCATTTTGGATTTAATGCAATTAAGTAAACACTTCTGTCAAAGAATTAATGGTGTTCTGTATAGACATAACAATATATTTTTTCATAAATATACCAACTTTAGGCATTAGTGCCAAAATATTATTTTGGATAAGTAATAACAACAAATCCTTGTAAAAAACTCCTATGATTGGCGGCCATTTGGATTATGCAAATTAGTCATATGTCCTCCAACCACTTGGATTTTTCTCGGACTTTTTGTATGGCATTCTGGGGACCCCTAAGTAAAAGTGCATTGGTTGGTGAAAGACTTCTATTGCAAATTTTATCCATCCAGCTTCACCTATAATTAATCTTTTTCTCACTCCTTGGATGCAAACTGTTTGAGCTACAACATCAAACATGTAAAATGAGCAAATTTTTGATCAATTGCAAGATGTGACGCAATGTGTCCCACCTTAAAAAACATGACCCTTTACACGTCAGTAAAAAATACTAAGTGTTTGCAGTATTATTTTAACAGGTGTTTGTTCGATTTATGTTATTTTGTGGGTTTCTCTATAATTAATATATGAAGCCTGGCACTTGTACATACACAACCATCAAGTATGTGGAAACAAACTTTGTGGTTTTCATGGTAGAATGACGCAATATTCATGTTGCAAAGCCTATTCAATACTGTTCTAATATTGATGGTTAAAAACGGTGGTTTTTGTTTATATCTTGGGGACATAATTGGATTTGAGGGCTCAAATTTTCAGACAACAATTAAAAATAAGGCCTTTTCATCAGATATCAAAATGATCGACTCACGGTAAATCATGGGGGTCCCAAACGATCGGAACACGCCCTTTAAATTGCTGAAGTCAATTTCGCAAACTTTACCCATCCGTACCCCTAATGCATCAACAGGGAGGGACGGGTCGGGCTCGGTTCCTCGGTAACCCCACTCCTGCACAGAGCGGCTCCTAGTCTTCAATGCCGTGTTCTTGAAAGTGCAACCAATACTCAGGTAAAATTACTTTGAGCAAATAAACGACCTGCAATTTCGTGATTCAGCACCTTCTGTTTTATTTCATATGACACTAGATACCCTGGTAAAAGCTTATTCCCCCTCCAAAATTTGAGCCTAAATTGTTATTATTGTTTAAAAAATCACTTATTTGCTAAAACATGCTCTTCATCACAAAATTCAAGTTTCAAAATCATCAACAGCTTGAAAAGGGTACAATTTTACGCAATAACAATAGAGTCATTCTGCATGTAGTCTCTGAAACATTGAAACATTTCTTGATGTGATGATCCGTCAGCTCTGACTGGAAACTCGGTGAGCTGCAGGCCCCCAATAAATGTACATATGATAATGAAATAAAGGCCTCATCCTTTGAAAATTCCGGACGCAGAATCGAAAACTCGTTTCTTTGCCTTTTTAGGGGAGCTATTAACCTTGATGCTAAAGATTAAAACTTGATGCTCAACGATAATAGCAATAACCCTATAGGATCGGCATAACTAATTAACATAAACTGAATCTTTCAGTTTCAAGTGAATCAGTATATAGTCGCCGTCACAATTCGTTTTCTGAAATGACGTCTACACACTACGCGCACTAGCCTGAGGTTGCTCTGGCTTTTTCCGCTACGATAGCCCCTACTATCTTCTCTCCCTAAGCCAGAGTGGCAGTTCATTCAAACACCGGGGTCCACTGTGCCACAAAGTCAAGAATTATGGTATACTTACAGTCCTTATGACACGAAATCCGTGCATATATGACAGCGTTCAAGTTTTGACTTGCGTTTAGCGGACACGGGTGTGAAAAAAATATTTAGGGGTGAAAACAGTCAAAATGCTTGATTATTTAAATGTTTCTAAGGGTAAAATATATATTTTCAGATTTTGGCACTTAAAACCCCATAGTTTTCACTGATTTTGAGAAAAATTCATTTTTTTGGCCAATTTTAGCCCAAAATGGATGTTTTAAGGTGACAAAAATTTTGACTTGCTAATTTCCTGTGAGTGTATGAACATGAAAACTACCTAGTAGGGACTAATTCTTTATGCTAATCATGTGACAGGGGTACATTTGTAATATTCAAATCATTAAATGGGATCAATCTATTTCTTTATTTTTGTAACAGGGTTAGAAAGTCGGCGGTCAGAGTGACAATTGATTTGGGAAAAAATGCAATTTTCGCCCAATTTTGTGATTGAAAAAGCCATAACTCCTCAATGGTATGAGCTATGTTGATGCTTCTTGTGTCTTTTTGTTCAGTATTTCAATAGCTAAATAGTGATATAAAACTTGACTAAGTTGAATATACTGAAAAAAAATAAAGTAGTAATATGTTACCCCTATCCCTAACATTTCGGAGGGTGTGAAAAAATAAAGGCCTTCGCAAAAAAAATACGTTCTTCAAAACTAGGTTTAAGCCTAAACAAATATAAACTTGCTATAGCCAAGACCTCCCTCGTTCGTGCGTGCAAGTCCAAAATCACAGTGGAAGATCCGTCTTTAACCAGCTGATAGTTTCATCATCCAGGTTGATCAGGCCTGGAATTCCTGGGGAATTGCCACTTCGTCTAATATCATTTCGTCTAATATCCAGATAGTCTAATTCCATTTTGTCTAAAATCACATAGTCTAACGCCCACATACTCTAATTTCATTTTGTCTATTAACCATTTAGACTAATTACCATTTCGTCTAATCACCACATCGGCTAATACCATTTCGTATAATGCCCAGTTGATATAATCACTACGTTGTCTACAACCATTTCGTCTAATGCCATTTCGTCTACTACCCATTTGGTATAATCATCAGATTGTCTAAAACCATTTCGTCTAATGCCATTTCGTCTACTGCCCATTTGGTCTTTTTTTTTTTTTTTTTTTTATAGCCAAGACCTCCCTCGTTCGTGCGTGCAAGTCCAAAATCACAGTGGAAGATCCGTCTTTAACCAGCTGATAGTTTCATCATCCAGGTTGATCAGGCCTGGAATTCCTCTTGGGGACTTGTAGACCTCCCTCTAGAGCAATTTGTTTAGCCGCTGAGAGTCCCAGTTTTGAAGGACTTATTTTTTTGCGCCGCTTTAGCTCAAATTTGAGGACTTTGGGCAGTAATATGCCAGTACAAGAACTATGGAAAAAAAAAATTATGCAGTTGTTATTCAGAATTCAGATTTGCACTTTCTACTACACAAATTTCATCACACCCGCTAGAAAATGGTATTTTAAGTAGGATATCTTTCCCTTTAAGTTTCGACCATTCTGTCCACCGCAAACGAAGGTCAAAGCTTGAACGCTGTCATATAAAAACGTTGATGTCTTAGGCATCCCTACTAGCTCTCGCGATTTACAATACACGGTTCACACCTCATGCTTACATCTGTGAAGTTGACCCTAAAAAAAGCACAAAATGACCGAACATTTGAACAAACCGTATCTCCACTTCCGGATGTATGTTCGTAATTTATTTGGTAATCACAAAAATACGCATGTGTCTCGTGCCTATTCTATTAAATAAACCAGGAACAATCCAGTGCGACTCACTGATCTAGTTAGTGGGGCGACTGTTATGTTTAAATTGGGATTTTTAATAATGGTTAAGAAATCACGCGTTTTCAAAATCAATCAGATTTTAACATAACACGAAGAATGAAAAAATAGTCCAAAAGAACAACGTGCGTATAAATTTATAATATAATTATAGTCATGAATTTAGGACTACATCAAGCATGAACTGCATGAAGGTAAGATTTCATAAGTGCTGTTTTTGTACCAATTCTGAATTTGCTTATTCCGCATCGGATCACCACCCCCGCTTCGCACCACAGCCCGGCTTTTTCATATAACACTCCCAATCCGTGCGTAGGCGTTTAGGAGGTGTGTACGTACGGCGTGCAACGCTACGAACAATTCTAGTATACGCGCGTAGAGAGTTGCTTGCGCATGTGTGCGTGTCACGCACATTGTCCTTTACGCGTTGTCATCGTTTTGTCTGGCGGGAATGCTGGTCGTAGTCTTGACTCGAAGAAAAATGAATAGACGGAGAGTATAGGTCTTTAACTGAAATTTTCATGATTTCCACATTGATTTTACACACACACATGAACTGATCATGATGACGCATTGAATGCACTGAAAGTTTCATGTCATGACTCATGTTACTGTTCATTGCATGCCATTGGTTCTATAAGAATGAAGTTACTTGGCTTGATCATTGAGGATGTGCAGAGTGCGTTTTAGACAAAAGTCACGATGAATGCAGAAGACAAGCTAAACATTTCTTCACAGATCACACGCATACGAAGTACGGCAATGACATGAGTTCTGTCTACTACGGTATTATTCTGTAACTGGCCGCGCCGCTTCAGTTGCTATGAAGACCATGATTTCCTTAATTGATTGATATTTTGTTCTTTCCTTTTTTCGATGGAAGCACCGAAACAAAGTAGTTCAGGGGTGGCGGTCTCGGCTTGCCGCGCGGGGCTGATATCCACTGACCGGGGGGGGGGGGGGGGGGTCTGCTGACCTCATTATGTCAGTCACAAACATTGCACAAAAACACAGTGGACATTTGTCAGCACGATGGTTTTGCACTGTATGTTGGAAACGCATAACAATGTTATAAATGTAGGTTGCCATTTAAAATAGTTATCATACTATCGAAAAGAAAGCCACCTGCGTTGGCTTTCCCAATTGAAAGAGTACAAAAGAGTTGCGCCTGCTATTGTGTACCACGTGTAAGAAAACACACCTGTTAAAATGAACAACTATTGACATATTATGTACTGGTTATAAAGGCTTGAACGTACAACATACACAGTCCTACAACTACTTATACCGCTGTATGCCCCTAATTAGGCAGGGCTAAAGCTAATCTACTGCAAGGGCTGGAGTTCACTAGCGCTTGGATGTGCACATGTTAACGACAGGGCATTACTATCATGTTCTGGGTATCAAAATCATACTAAAAACAGGGGGTGTATTTGCTCATCATACTGGTGATTGGAATTTTTGAAAATGCGCCATGGAATTAGATTTCATTAGCTCATAGTCCTAAAAATTTCCTTTTGAATTTTTGAAGCATTTTCACCCAAAACACAAAAACGAGGACCTTTTTGTCAAGATTCTCTAAATTAGGACCTTTTTATCAAACAATTAGCAAAAAGTGGACCTTGTTGACGCATTTTGTGTGAATCATCATCACATTTTTGTGTTTTGTTCAAAAAAGACAACAAACAGATCCTATTGTTGAGTGTACAAAACTTTCCAGCCTCAATCAGTGGCGGCACCAGCGGGGAGGGGCAGGGGGAATTTTCGCCCCCTACTTTTTTCTTGACCCCCTCAGTCACCCCCCCCCGCCCCCCCCCCCCCGGCCAGAGAAAAAATGACAGATAAGCAGCGATCTCCCAAATTTGGAAATATCAGCAGCGATTTTGGCCAACATTTGGAAGTTTTTCGGGCCAAATTTGGTAAGTTTTCCCCAAAAAAATTAACTTCGCACTCCCCGGTTTTCCCCATAAAATGAAGTCTGTGGCCGCACATAACTCTCATTGGGGCTCGCCTTGGCCGACAATCCGAATAAATTTTATTTGGTGAGGTTATTATATTTTGACAAGTTGTACACTTTTAGACTAGGGGCAAGAAAATTGGATTTACATGTGGGGCCTGGGTTTGGAAGCGGCCAGCCTTACACCCCATATCCATTTCAATTTTTGAACCCCCGGTCATACGATATGTCGCGTAATTATTCCCCCCCCCCCCAAACAACCCCTAGCCTGCTTCACAACACAAAACCATCTCACAGTACAACGTTTAAAATTCGTGTAACAACGATTCAACTTGGCAAACGCCATTTTTTGCTTACACTACGTGCTTACACATTAAAATGATGCAAGCAAGGGAATTTAAAATTCCATTAAAACCTAGGGGTGTCCACCTGAAAACAAACTGTCATCTCTATAGTACATATTTCTACCTCAAATTGTGGCCATAATCTTTTCGTGGACAACCGTTAGAATTTTGTAAAATTGGTTAAATTGCAGGCAGCAAATTTCGCATTTTGCATTGCGATGATCATACTCGTGAGGGATTATGGGTAGTCTGGCAAGTCGAAAATTAATCACTACAAGCATTTTGAATTAGTCTCAGCTAGTAGTCACGCAGGGCCGGCGGTACCCTGATCATAACCTGATTGGGGGGGGGGTGGGGGGGGCGGCGGGCCAAGATAGCGTCGTTTTGTTTTTTTTGCCGGTTCCCATAGGTTTTTAGCACGTATCACGAAAAAAAACTTGACATATTCTAAAGTCGAAAGTATGTTTATATAATATTTTTTCTTACTCAAATCCGTTGGGTTGAAGAATCAACTCCAGTGTAAGTATTTTTTTGATTAATACCGGTACAAACGGGATCCATTTTGAACGAGGCTCGTTTGATCTCATGTTCAATCGCATGGTCACCGCTATTTTAAGCTTGCGACCAATGGGAGGGTCGTCGAGTGCCAATTGTGTAAACACGTATTTCAATATCGGATCTCATCATAGTGCGCAGTTCACACTCCATAGAAAACGTGTCACACAATTTGTCACGGCGCCAGTGGTGATGTACCAGGCCCGGTACCAGGTTAGCCTATGCACCACCGGAATATAATTCGTTGACCTGCATGTAGCATTCCTCTCATGTCCGGTCTTTACAAACGATTTGATGATAGTTTGCAGCACAATTATTGGCATCCACCGACTAAAGCAAGGCATTTTTTTTCGGTCTCGCTCACGGTACGGGAATTCCCAACCTCGCCACTGGATAGCTATGATCTATTTATAAACGCGTACAGTGCCTTCATATTCCGGTCACTGGTTCAGGCTCGTCCAATGACTCGTTCGGCAGTTTGCGTATGAATGAAGCTTGGCCGCCAACCGCCTGACATGGATATAGGGTCGGGCGGCGATGCGAGAATTGGAACATTGATTTTTGGCCTCCATTTTGTAGAGGGGCAGAAAGTTGTCGTCGCTGGGCAGACTTTAATGGCACTTGTGAAAACGTCAAATTGAAATTTTTACACTAACACTCAAAAGTAAGGGAAAATAACAAGTTTTTTTTTTTTTATGCAGCAAAGAATTTTTTTTATATTAAAAACAGATCATCAATGAACAAATAAAGGAGAAATTTCCGGAAAAAGAATATGAAATAAACTGAGGAAATGTGAATAAATAAACAAATGCAGTAATAAATAGATCATGTTATAACATAAGATAATGCATATTTGGTATAAATGAAGTATAGAAATAAATGAATGCATGAATGAAGGAAGGAATTAATGAAAGAATGAATGGATGGATTAACGAATAAATCCCAACTTACCTTTATTAGTATGAATAATAAAAAATAAAAAAAAAGGAGGGAAGGATAAAAGGATTGAGCGGGATGGGAATGGGGAGGGGTAAATGGGGAGGGGTGACGGTGAAGTAGAGGGATTTATAAGTTAGGTCTCTTTATTGATCATGCGGCTCTTTCGTGATCCTTTCTTTCTGTCTGTGATCTCTTTATTTCTTTCTGTGCATTTTGCTTTCTCTTTTTTCTTTCGTTTCCTTTCTTGTTTCCTTTTTCTTTCCTTTCCTTTCCTTCTCTTCTCTTCTCGTCCCAGACTATTTTCTTTTCCTTTTCTCTTCTCTTGTGTTTTCGTTTTCTTTTCTCTCTTCACTCTGGGGAATGATGAGGGGGGAATGGGGGAACTGAATCGTGCATATAATATGCAAAGTATCACGTGCAGAAATAACTGAAATAAGGAGAAATTTCCGGAAAAAATAATGAAACAACTGAGGAAATGTGAAATAATAAATAAATAAAACAGGATCAAATAGCAGAGCATGTTATAACATAGAATAATGCATATTTGGTAAAATAAATAATAGAAATAAATGAGGAAGGAATGAAGATGGATGAACGAAGACTCCCACTTGCCTTTATTATTATGAATAAATAGAAAAAAGAAAAAAGAAAAAAAGAAGGGAAGGGGAAGGATTGAGGGAGGGAGGAATGGGGATGGTGAGGTGAGGGGAGTGAGTGAGGAGGGCTAGTGAGAGAGGAGGGTTCTTTTTCTTCCTTTTTCCATTGTTTCTCGCTTCCTTCGCTATCTTCTCTCTATTTCTTCTTTTTTCCCTATCTGTTTTTTCTTTACATTAATTGTCACCTCTTATCCTATGCCTTTTCTTTCTTTTCGCTCTTTCTTTTCGCTTGGGAAATGGGGAGTGTCACCTACACAAATGTGCAAATGGCAAATGTGACTGTTGGCCTAGTGGCTTGTAGGGGCTCGCTGATTCGGGGGACGGACCCGCAATTAAATAGAGAAGACGCACTGTTAGTGATGCACAGTATGGACAATATTTTTGTAATCAAAATATATTACAATTTATTTCTAGAAGTGTCTTTCTTCTTCTTTTCTTACAAAGGCTAAGTAAAATCAATTATTATCAAATACAAATTAGCTGTGAGATTTCTCCTTTGGATTGTACATCCATACTGTCAAGTATAATACTTGGAGTTCTGAATGGATTCTATTACACACAGGAGGTTTTAATCCATTTCAGATTTGTTTTCCATAAATTTCAAATAATAGTGTTTAGAATATCCAAAAATATACTGAATATGTTTGACAACAATCTAATAAGGATAATGACCTAATCAGTTGTTTCCAAAATGTTGAGGTCAAACCGTGTTTACACAGGATGACCGACTTTTCCTATCAATTTTTAAATCTAAACTTGTTTTAATCTTATGAAAACTGTTTAAAATGCACGTACCTGTTGACTGTTGTAAATTATTCCCTAATTAATAATACCAAGATATCAATGGAAATTTTAGTTGGTCTCTTAATTGGTAACTTTACAGT
>JAMKCH010023257.1:0-20756 GCA_023653785.1 Ophioderma brevispina
TCCGAAGAATGGCCCTAATCCCTAAGATGTCGCGTGATTCAAACACTACACTTTAAAAAATTGGGGTTTTTAAAGGGATGCTTCAAACTCAACCGCGTTGTTCGTCCGTTCCGCCCGGCTCGTTCCGGTTGGAACCGGTTTCTGTTGTGCTTAACAATGAACACGGTTCAACGACCATGAGCCGCCAGTAAAACCGTCTGCTGAGGTTTGTACCTTCCCTTAGTAGAATTTTCCGATAGGATTATCTCAGCAAACATGTGAAGGACTTTACCTGCTGCGAAAAGCTGAGTCTGTAACCAGTAAATTGTTTTCCGAAAGTGCCGATGCATCAGTTCCGTCACCTTTCTCTTCTCAATTCCGGAGGCAAGCATCAACGTAATCTCTTAGGTTTTCGCCGTCGACTCTTCTTTATGCCTTTCCACAATATCACTCACAATTGGAATTTTTGTTTTGTTGGAAGACTACTCATTCATTAAACGGGACATCACAGGAATATACTCAGAAGGAAAGACAAAGGCGCCATCCCCCCCCCCCCAATCCAACGACCTTGAAGTTTCTTTCCATTCTCTTAAGCACATTAGTTAATTCCGTGTTCGAGTAGAAAGCGTTGACCCAGGACTACGGAAGAAAGACTTGGATTTTGCCTTGTAGAAAGATCCTTTAATTGACGGAAATAACAAAAGTTACAACGTGTCATTCGCTGTAGAATGCCTCGTAAAGAGATTTGCTTTTTCGATCGTTAAATATTTCTCGTCTAAACTCATCTTACGCACTTGAAAAAGATTTTCTGTTCTGATAAAATGTTGAGCTAGCGAGTATTTTTGCATTCCCAACGTAGCCGGTGTCTTCTACAGTGTCCGTGTGACTGAGTGTCCTACCACCAGCTTCTATGTGTTCTCCATTGATTGCTCTATGCATCATTTTTTTTCGGCACTGTACCGCAAGGCCTCGTCTCAAGATCACGTTTATTCCGTACATGTTGCTATGGGAGCTAGGACACTCTCCATGGGGACCTCATTTCTTACACCGGGTAACGAAACAACGTCCCCCATGAACAGTGACCTAACTTACAATGTCAAAATATACCGAGACGTTTGTAGACTAAGCTATAGCCCCCCCCCAAAAAAAAAATAAGATTCGCTTTTTTTGGCACCAAACAGCAATTTTAGGTAAAAATTTTTTTGATGTTTTCCCCAAAAAAAAATGTCTCTGTTGCCCCCCCCCCCAAAAAAAATCACTCTTTCCCTCGTTTGCCACCCTTCCCTCGAAACGAGTTGCGCCGCACTGGAGTCCCCTAATCTCGTTACGGGATTGAGCTATGATGTCAAGGTCAGAATACCCTTTAAATACAAACAAATGAGCCTTGGCACAAGTGACTTGATTTTATACAATGATCTATTTTTTAATTTTTTTTAATTATTTTGTTTTGTCATTCAGATGATGGTTCAAAAATTTGCAGTATATAATCACCAAATTAATAAACAATGATAAGTTCTTATTATAATTAACAGCTCGCTCAAATCTATGTTCTTCATATAAATCCCACTTTTGTATTAAAATCCTCTCTCTCTCTCTCAACACCCCACACACACACACATACGGTCCTGCTCAATATCTCAAGAACAAATGTGCATAACTGTTTGATAGATCGCAGGGAATAACCTGACATAATTTCAAGTCAAGACGTAGATTCTAGAGCGTGAGTTATTAGATTTAAGTCAATCAAACCTTCACCATGTCTAAACGTACGATTTATGCGGATACTAAAATTTAATAACTTAGTATTTATTTCGTATGTAGCAAATATATGAATAGTTTTTTAACTAACCGAACAGACTGATCCTAATACAAAATCAATGCACCGTCATTGTGTCTCCTAGATTGTGTCTATTTACTCTCAGTTTGCGGACATCCTTCCCCCTCTCCCTGTGCCTAAATGGTGTATCTTCTTTCGCTTTAAATTCCAAAGCGATGTTGGCCTCTGTGGTGATCAGTTTTTCAAAGATGATTTTTCCTATACCAAGATTCCTGAAAACGCCAAGTGAGAACTTGCGTCTTATCTTTCCAGACGCCATACGTCAACCGACGCTAAAATTAAATTAGAGGGAACTCAAATCTGTACAATATATTCCAATTTATCGCATTTATGCGTATAAACACGGTAAACAGATTTCAAATAACAGTGTCCCTAAATGCTAAAATTCTGATATCACAGAAATTGTATACTTGAAAGCTATCTCGTGCACCTTTGCAAAAAGGATTTTTTTTTTATTTCCAGCACAAAAGCTTATTAGCCACATAGTCAAGCATATACATACTGTTAACTTACAAAAAAAATAACTATGACAACTACATGTAAAGGAGCCGTTGCAAGAAGTAACAAACCAAATAGAACACACATATACTTAACGTACATGAGTTCATTACTGACGTTTAACAGGATTAAAATATCGACATACAATAAAAACGTTATCTCAATACCTCACATAGCGTATGTTTGGTACCATAATGGTCCCTTGAAAAGCCAAAAGATATTTGGTTTCTAGCAAACATAAAAATGAGCTAAACTAGCTAAACATCTAATCGGGAAAGAATCGGGTAACTTAAACGCCGAACGCCGCATCATCGTATCTAGCATATATAGAGCATGATGCATGTACTTAATGGGCCAAGCCTATGGTTTTGCCAAAACCACAACAATCCAACAAACAAAAGGCCGGAGTGTACGTAGTCGAAATAAAAACAAATCGGTTTAAAGGAGGCAAGTGGTTTGTCCCTGTTTGCATTGGCCTTCTTTCATTACACTCCAAATAATACATGACACATATATAGAAACAACAGTATAGAACTCTCAGAATTATTGAGATTAAAGCACAATGTAGAGAACCAAGAGTTAAGGAAATTTGTTGCATGTTGAACTTCGAAGGTGTACATTCATCAATTGCCGTTTTTATAACACTTACCAGAGCCTCCGTTGCAACCGAAGGAATTTTGCACTGGCCTGTCTGCTATGTCTTCACTCATAAACGCCTCTTAGCTGACGTGACGTCGTTAAGAACTACGACTAGTTTGTTGCACGGAGCCAAAAACTGAATACTTTCCCATAGCGTGGTTGCCCATTTGGAGCACAATTCGTGTAAATTCCGTTGGTTTTCCGAGAACAAACCCCACTATAAATCAAAAAGTTTCCAAAAACGGGCAAGCCCAATGGACCCGGCGGCAGCGTTTTTGTTGGCCTCAAAAAAATCGTTTTGATAAAATTAATATATTACAAGGCAAATGAAAATCGTTGTACCCTCCATTTGCGTATATGCTATAGTCGTTAATTGACCGATTACACATTCCCCAATAATGATTGCTCGGTGACCCCGCGTGACCCGATGATATGCTTTGTGAACGCACCGAAAGCGTTATATTCGCTCTCGTGTGGTGTTCAAATTCAATTAGTAGCACAGAGGAAGTAGCACAAAATGGCCAAACTTGACGACGCTAATGGTTTTGATAAAATAAACCTTCCGGTGGTGGCTAGCGGCGGCTGCGTGACTTCTGTCTTATTTCTGAAAAAAAATTATGCTGTCGTTTGCGAATTTCGACTTGCCAGACTACCCATAATCCCCTCCTGGGTTTGACATCGCAATAACAAGAAAAAATACGAAATTTGCTGCCACTAACCTGTTTACCAAAAATTCTACAAGAGGGGCCCTCGCATATCATTTTCCATTGATGTAGAATATGTTCTATAGAGATACAGTTTTTGTTTGTGGGTAGAACACCCCTAGGTTTTAATGAATGACATGTAGATTTTGCTTGCATCAATTTTATCACTCCTTTCAATGTGTAAGTGGAACTGTCGTGGCCGATTTCAAGCAACCCCGGTTGCCAAAATGAATCGTGTTTACAAACGATTGTAAAACGGGTCAACTGTGTAGAGATCAGCGCACTGTGACATGACATGGTGGGGTATCGGTTCAGTAGTATGTTGTACACTATTATCAGGGAATAAGCAATAAATTTGATATTTTGTTTTTAAAGGGCATACCTTGAGTATTTTAAATAGGGCGTGTTTCTCTTAGCTCTTAAAATTATCATCTCCTACCGGGTAGCTTTTTTCTTATTTCCATCTTTTGATATCAGGTAATAAAACACTTCTGATCTGATTTGATTTGACACTACAAACATTTGATTTATGGTGATACCATTCTCCAGAACAAACTTTTGGTCTGAAGGAGGTTTTGTACCTTTACATTCAGATTTTTGCATGGGTCAGATAGTGTAACTGACAGGTTTTTAAATGTAATGTTATAAAGGGTGTTCCCAAGCTTGCCAAGAAACTTCCAAACAACCAGGGAGGCAGAGTGGTAAGCCCAACAGGCCTTTTTGAGAAGACCCAGGGAGCTTGACCCAAAAGAAAACGCCAATCTGTTACACCACTACCTCAATGTGCACGCACCACAGGTTTTTTTTTTCAAACCATTCCACAGTGACAACAGCCTAAAAAACTAGCACCTTAGCCCAAAATTGTGATCCTCCATAAAATATAGGTCCACATACTCTTGTTCAAAGATTTTCTCCAAATCAGCAAAACAAGGTCATTGATGAGTATGTTTGTGTATTTTGATGCTCTTTCAAGTCTTGTATACTAACTGTTAGCATTTTTCTTCAAATTAAAATGAATGATCAAATAACATTGATACCTTTAGAGCGTTTGAACCCAACCCCTTTGTTTTTTTATATAGAATATGATAATTGCCACGTTTGGTATGAATAGGGTCTCTTCAACTATTCATAACAAATAAGTATGATATCACACATTTAAAAACAAATTAGTAATTTTGATATAGGGAAAATATGTCAGCCGGGAGCCCACCAACATATTTGTTAACCTTTTAAAACATCAAAATGATAACATGTGATTCAAATTTGATTCAAATTGTGACTAACCTAAATTGTGCACAATGATGTCATAACGACTGCGAAAATCTGGAATTGCCTAGTTCTGACACCATCCCCAAATATTACGACACCGGAAGGGAAAATATAAAACATTGTCCTACTTTGTATCAGCCTACTGCACATGTTTTGTTTTGTTTTAAATCGAATGAAAGAAATTATCTCACTCTTTGTCGCTTTGGCAAGTTCTGACAAGGAAACAGATAAGACTGGTCTAATGAAGCAAAGCAACCAAATTTTATCTCAGCTTGATGCAATGATTGGAAGAGGTGATTTTTTTTCAGTGAGAGTACAAAATACCAGTTATCTTAATGGCATAGCAGCATGCTTGAAAAACTATATCACGTTCGTAAATCATAAACTGATAAATATGGTGTCATTGGTTAGTAACAGGCCGAATGTAGTTGACATTTTGTGGTGGAACTCCTATTCGAGTTCAAAAGCAAGTTCCAACCCCAAATTATCACAAATGTATTTCTCTAAGTTCGTGATTGTCTGATACAAAAATTTATTATAGTAAAAACTATACCTTGTCTCGGGTAACAATAAGACCAAATTAACTCTTCAAATATATATCTATTAAACTAAACGTAATTGCTATGTGATGTAGTTTCATCGTTATAGAATGAGATTGTGCGCAGTTCTCGCGACAGCTATTCTGAATCTACTTTTATTATCTCAAAGATTTATCGTGTGGTTAAATATAATATTGTTTACATTCCATTAAAGCTACGAATTAAATTTGTATGATGATATATAAAATTATATTATCTTCTGTTCTACATAATAGAAAAAATAACGATAACATCAATCATTCGAAATATTATCTATGATATTCTAAAGTCTAATTTTATTTAATAGATCGAACAGTACAAATATTTGTTTTCATTAAAAAAATGCAATACAAAATTGCAATATTCATTTACATAGCGACCTCAACGTAGCACAGACATTAAAAGCATTCTCAGTTCGTCAGACTCCGCAAAAGAGCAAATTTCAACAAACATAATTAGTAAAAGAAAAAAAATGTCTAGGAACTAAATTTGGCACAAATATTAAGAAGACTAAGTTCTAGAGAAGTATGTCTTTCTTAAAAGGGGATTATTGATCGGCTTCCGGCTTATGGCAACCAATTAAAAAATCCGAGAATATGGTTTTCTCCGGAGTGTCCCAGCAGATTTTCTCCCCAAATGCCGTTAATGTACGTCAAACGTGTTTGAGGTATATTTGTTCAAAAATATTGCCCCCCCCCAAAAAAAAAACGCAACACTTTGTGCCAGGCGCCATAAGTTTTTAATTTAAATTTAACTAAAGCATATGATTATTTGTTATTTTAAAGGTTAGAAGGGATTGTTAGCGAATATCTCTAAAAAAATCATAACGATAGAGTCAATAGTTTTTACGATATGACACCAGAAATCAAGTAAACAATTGGATGTTTGCATTCTGTGAAAACGGGCAAAACAGAAAGAGTTACGGGCAATTCCTGTCACAGAAAATCAAGGTGCTGACATCCCCGCCACAATTTGCAGTGTATCTACAGTCTGTCTCAAAAAAGTGGTACAATCAGAAAAAAATGGTTATATATGAATTTGTTTTAAAATAAGTCATTTTTACTTGGCCTAATATTAAAGAACAAAGACCAGGCTTTCCAATGGTGTTTGTTCATCTTATTTGCTTTTGTCAATCCAAAGACATAATCACTTTTATGCATGAGCAGTTATACCATACTGTCTTGAAGCTCACGAAAGATTGCAACTTGACAAAAGAAACAAAACACAGGTTAAAGTAAACAAAGGACGTAAGCCAGAACTTAATGATCATAACTTCCACCATTACGATAACTGTTTTCGTATCTTTCAGAGTTTCTTTATAAAGTTTATCCCTTTTTAAAGAATTTCATATCTATTCAAATGTGAATAACTTGGAAAGTGGCACAAACTCGATGTTTGTGTTCCGCAATAAACTGTATAGTTATCTCTCGATTGAAACAAGCAAATGAGATGAAACAAAAAATACCGGAAGCCTGGCCCACCCCCCCCCCCCCCCCCCCCCCCTCTTTTTTTCTCATCTATGTGCTGTAACAAAACGGGACTTACTTACGTTGAGATATTTTTGAGACCGGTAGTAGCTGTTTTGACACAATTTAAAAAGCATTCAGACATTGCACCTCAGGTCTGTAGTAAGATTCTGACAAGTGAAAAAGGTTAGCCGCGTAGCACATATAAAATTAGCAATGTACTGTTGAGCTGACGATGAGTTTTTTCCCCCAAGTTAAAAGTGCTACGAGATTCCAAAATAACAGGGGTCCCATAAAAATGTGAAAATTCTGAATTTTTGCACGGGGCTTCAAAGCTTTCTATCAAAAATATCTCCATGTGAAAGGATTAAGCGGAGAACTTTTTCTTTGGTAAAAAAGCATACAAAGCACCTTTGTTTTTCAGTTTAAAGTTATTTCTGTAGGCCAATAAAAGGTAGGGAATCAATTGAGTGTCCGGGGGGGGGGCAACTTGTATCAAAGGTGGATATGATGCGTGAACAAGGGACTTCAAAAGAACCCTAAAAGAGGAAAGAGTAGGATTAGCACTAATTCCCACAAACAAAACCAATACCAAAATTTGATAAAAAGGTAACTTACCCCTAAATTTTACCCACCTAAACTAAACATCCTAGATAGTGTAAAACTTACTTTTCGGGATTGACTCATGCTCATAGCTACCATTTGATAACAAATTTGACCAGACCATGCATTTTGAAATTTTGCCCCCTGGACAATGACCAATCAAAAGGTCAATGACCGTTATCACATTTTCCACCCATATCTCTGTACGAAACACATCACAGAGATGTCAAACGTTAATATTTTCTGATCCTTATGGTGGAAAACCGAATCATTGGGAACTTCTTCAACTTAAATTGAACCACTTTGTACGATTAATTCCTCTTAATCCAAGATGGCCGCCAAACGGACCCGTGACAATATGTGATTTGGTAACATCAAAATTGTCCTTTTAAGTAGATGTCTTAGAGATTCTAAAAATCATGGTAGAATTTAGTTAAGGGGGGTGCATGGGGAAAACCCATGACATCTGCTCGAACTCAAATTTCAGGGTTAACCCTCGTCTACCGAAGGGGGGGGGTGGTTACCACCCCACCTTAGGTTTTTTACCCCGGCTTGCTAAAACCCCCTTTGTTGGTGCCAAATTATTTAATGTAATTGTCAATTGACATGTTCCGCTCATTTTAATCCAAAAACAACATCCACCAGGGTATAGGTAATATACAAGGTGTATCCCAAAGTGATCGATAGGGGGTGGTAACCACCCCCCCCCCTCCGGAAGAGAAGTACCAACATGCTAAACACAACACAGGAAACATCACAGACACTTGATTTTGGTACAATAGATAGCTATGTCCTCCTCTTTCATGATACACAATGAGTCCCAACATGCCCAGCATGACGTAACAGTGACGTCAAAAGTTCGTATGTAAAGCAAAACTGCCATTTCCATAGATAACACAGTGAAAAATTTCAATTTTTCGCCAAAAAGGTTATGAAAACCAAGATTTTTTTTTTTTCATGCGGTTTTGATTCTACTTGAGGGAAATGACTAGTTTTATATAATGACATCATTTAGAGCTATATAGGGTGTTTGAGTCGCTAAAATTGGAAATATCAATTTTCCCCTATATTCAGTATTTTCGTACTTCCTCAACATATGAAGTCATGGTACCGACGTCTATGGGGATGGAGTACTTATTTTGGTACCAAAATGGAATGAAGAAACTCTAAGATATCTTTTTGTACCCAAATTTACAGGAATCGGGTGTTAAGAACGAAATCACAGGGGGGGTGGGCTAACCACCCCCCCCCCCCCCACCTTCGGGAGTTTTGTTACAAAAAATGGCTCAGGTAGACGAGGGTAAGAAAAAACATACCCTTTTCTTTATATTTGGCTGTTGTTGACACCCTAAAACGAGGTACGCGCGTACATCGCACTGTTGGAAAAGAAGACACACCTTTTTACGCGTTCTCTTGTTCACGCATCATATCCTCCACCTTTGAAAAAAACAGTGTTTCCCCCCGGTGAGTGTCAATCTATATAAATCACGACATATATCACAGGAAATATAGATGCCTTGAAATCTCTCGTTGCATTTGGCACCTTTAATAAAACACTGTCAGCAATATCAGCATCCTTGGCTGTGCCTTTTCAGTATAGGTCTGTTTCATTATGTCTGAATATGTTTCAATACTTGACCTGAAATAAGCTCTTACGTTCAGGGTACAGTTTTCGCCTTAATTATAATAAGCTGAGTGTTTGGGTATAAACATGCGAGAAGTCCCCTTGTTTCTTGAACATGACATATGGATTAAACCTTGCTTTCTATATTGTTTGAATGGGTGAAAAATTACTTTTGCTTCCACCAGCTTGTCAAAAGTCAGCATAAATTGAAAAGCGTGTACAATAAAAAGTGTCCACACATTTCGCTCTATCGCTGCTACAATCGGACACATGAGCCTAACTCAACTCCCAGCACTACTGCCGTTATTTTCTGATCGTGGTTAATAACAATTCATATTTGATTAACAGGTTTTTCTCTAAACCTATTTCAGCGCGATCATATTCAACCTACCACCAATCCTACCCTATCTATTGTGATAATAAAGATCACCATTGTTAAAAGCTTAGGCCTTTCTCAACCTAATCGCCATTGTTAAAAGTTTTAGTTAGGCCTTTCTCGCTTAATTTTTTCTTTTGTCCGTTTTACTAAAGCCTCCTGATGAGTTTTTCAATCAACTTGACACCGTGATTTACAATTTTATCTGGTCAGGTGAACCCTGACAAAGATTAATCGAAAGACCATTATCGGTGACTATTCTGTTGGCGGCTCTTATTAGGATGTTCCATTTGATCATCAATGGTTACATGGTCATGGATTGCTTTGCGTGAAACGTCCTTTTAGATGAAAATAATGGCAAATGGAAGTGTCTTTACATTTTTTCTTAAACATCTCGGTGGTGATCGGTTATTTGGTGTCTGTTATTTAAACCTAATGAGATTTTAATTAGTCAAACAGGTTATTGTTTTTATTGAGGAGGTTGTTAAAAATGCTTGGGCTTTGTGGTGTATGATTCTTGATTATTCAAACTTCCGTCACCAAATATTATGGAATAAATTCTGGCTATTTTACAATTAGTATAACAGCACCATCTTTTAAAATGTAATTGGTACAACAGTATTAAAATAATTTAAGATATCTTGTTAAGGAAACGGTCGATTATGTCGTACGCTGATTTTATAGCAAAATACCAGTTAAATCCAATTTTTAGGAATATTTTTCATTATCTATGCAATTCCATTAAGTTGGAAAAGAAATTCCAGGCGGTTGATGATGATATGTGTTAGTATAATCCCAACTGGAGCTGTGCTTTGTAACATCAGGAGCTCTGCAATAAAATCTTTTGTTTCTGAACTTAAGTGGTCACTGTTGTTTAATTACATAAATCTTTATTGGTTTGAATTATATTCCATATCGTTGCAGTCATCCTTATCCACCAGATTGCAATATTTCCAATTTAAAGGGATTAGCAGCGATTTGCTAATCAGAAACATTGAAAAAAATCATCAAAATTCATATTTTTGTATTTTTTGTTACTGGCATGGATATGCAAACATAACCTGCAAGTGGTTGGCTTGAAATCTGTGTATTAAAGACAATGCAGTACTTTTATCTGATTCTTTAATTTCTATACGTGCGTATCAAAATTCCGACTTGAGATCAAAAAAGCCTTTCTTGGTAAATATCCCAGATTTTAAGCGTGATATTGTGCACCATGATCAATACAATTTGACCTCAAACACAAACATTATTGATCTTTGTTTATTCTGTGCTAGTGTAAACCACAATCAGCTGTTTATTGTAGATTTTGAGACGTCATGGCTGTATGTCTATTTGCGGGAGACAATTTCCTCAAATACTTCATTTTTTCACTATTTGGTGGTTTGTTTCTACATTAAAACAGTTATATGGAATTGTACACACTTATCCCTGATTTATAAGTTAAAACAAATGCATTTCCACATTTTTCGATTCTCTCAATATCGCTGCTAATCCCTTTAAGCTTTTGCATAGATTTCTATCCGTGAATAAATTGGTCTATCAAATGGGTATTAGTGATTCTCCTCTTTGTACTTTCTGCAACTGGGAAGTTGAAGATATTGTGCACCTCTTTTGGAATGTCATTTACTTCTGCCTTTTGGCAATCTTTTCAATCTAGAATTTTAAATAATACTGTTAATCTAACTATGAAGGATGTTTTGCTGGGTATTTCGGATGTTCACATCCGCAAGTTTAACTTTGTTGTCCTTCATGCTAAATATCCTATTTATAATTTAGGTGCAATAATGTAAAACCTGATATCATTACTTTTATTAATTGCTAAAGTGTGTAAGAATACTGGAAGAACAATAATATTACAGGTGAACAGCATATGAACAATATCATTCTTTAAATGTATTGTTTTTGTATTTATATCATTATCATGTAATTTGCTTTTTTTTTTCATATATATTGACTTTGTACTTGACTCTCTAACAAAGGTAGTACTTTATTTTTGCAAGTGTGCACACTATCGCTGTCCATGATTCTTCAATTCGAGATGTCCTGGGTACAATACCAAACATGGTTAACGAGGTGATGTGGAATAGCGGGACAGAATCTCTCCTGATTCCTCTCGAGAAAGGATACCTTTAGCAGCTGTTGCTATAACTGTATCGGTAAATGTGACGACATCTGATTGGAGTCAGCCAAAATCATTTATGGCTGCTCCAATCAGGCAAGTGTTTACCATTAATGCCGTCATATTACCGATAATAACAATGACATTCCAAAAAAGGTAAAAGAGTGATTGTTAGCTGTGCGGTTTCTTAACGAAACAGGGGAGAGTTTAACACTTTGAAAAATACACTTTTACATACATTATATTGCACTCTTTACGTTAGGCAGTTTAAAGAGCAGGACCATCTTCACAGCGGCGTATCTGCAATGCCATAGGAAAAATTCAAATAAGCCAATATGGGCGCAATTCCTCTTCTGTCGATGCAATTCAACTACTTTTTCACACAATTCAAGTTCACTGGGCGTTGAAGCAACTTTTTTCTTGACCTTTGTACTCTGATTATTGGCAATTGGACTTAAAATGTTATTTGCTATGTACCCTTGGAAAAAAGTTCGAGCACAGTACCAACAATCGAAAATTCAAGCTTATATTTGCACATAAAAGTGAGTATGCCATTTTCTTTTATACATTTCCTCTACACATCTTAAACTAAGAAACTGTCATTTAATCCATTTGTGAAACTTTATTATGTACTTTTCAACACTAAAGAACACCAACCCCTTTAAACTCAGTAGACCTGTAACACGGTTTGTTCGAGAAATGTACAATGGCAAAATAAAACCTCTATACTGACGGGGTAATAAGACAAAGAATTTTATAGGAATCAATTCATTCTTTCGTTTCAGCCCTAGCTATTGATGTGTTTGGCCATAGATATTAAAGGTCGGTTTCATGATCCTAGCACCTTCATTTTTGTTTATGGTTCGCTAGATATCTTAAAGAAAATCCTATTTCCAAAATTTCAGTCGATTCTGATAGTGCGTTTTAATGGTATATGTTAGAATCACGCTGCCCCATAGGCTAAGTTGTAATTTCTGTTTTTGGACAGAAAAGACAAAATTGTGATTTTTGTCTAAAGTAGTTCGAATCTACACGTGTAAGATTTGGGCACAAGCCAACGGTCCAGATGATATAAAAATCTCCATTTTTTAGGTAAGTCGGGGTGACGAGGCTGCGGATCATGAAATGCCCCTTTAAGGTAAATTATATATAATTTAATATAACCCTTGGAACCTGGCAAACGCTGTTGTAAATATCCGCTAAATTTGATAACTTTTAAATTTTGACCCATGTGTAAACGTTTCCCCTCTTTTTCATGAGCCACCCTTTCTATCAATCACTAGTAATTCCTTAGATTTATTTTGTCTTCAGGTGCATTACGTGATTCCAGAACCTGTTTTTGTTCATTGTTCACTAGATATCGGTGCGAAAAGCACTATTAACGACATTTGAGATGTCCGATCTTGCGGTTTTGTGTTATGAGCAATTGCTTGGTTTCCCAATGTGGTGTCAATTTCTGTCCAGTTTACAGACAGAAATATAAACTTGTGAATTTCTTCCAGATACGACCGAATTAGTACGTAAGGTTATGGTACATGTGGTATTACTAAGGCTAACGGTTCAGATGATAAGAATATCTCAACTTTTAGGTTTTTTTCGGGGGGACGAAGGCGGTGGATCATCAAAGTCCCTTTTTAAAAGACTGTAGTGACAAAACCTTTTTAAAATAAGTCCTTTTGATTTGAAAATTATAAACATGACATTTAGTGATTTATGTTTCGTCGGCTGAATGCAAGACCAACGTAAGTGCATTTTAACTAATATTACAGGAAGAACATTTTTGTGTTTCTATTGGCTTCTATAGGTGGTGTGTCCATAATTATAGCAGATAATACAATAGGACATGTATTTCTATGATATAAATCAAATAATTTCTCCTTAATAAACGTAATTAAATATTTATTTACAAAAGAAGAGAACGTAAGTGATATCGGTATTTTCTTTTTAATGCGAGACCAACGTAAGTCATTTTGACTAATTTTACCGGAAGGCACATTTTTTGTGTTAACTCTATTGTTGGCTTTCTATAGGTGGTGTGGTCCCCATAATTATATAAATCAAATAATGGTCCATTGATAAACGTAATTAAATATTTCTTTACCAAAGAAGAGAACGAAGTGAAATCAGTATTTTCTTGTGAATGCACGACCAACGTAAATTGCACTTACGTTGGTCTTCTTGCACTGAAAAAGGTGTAAAAATCAGCATTGCACATAATAATAATAATAACTATTTATATACGCTTTAGCATACGAAAATCCAAGCGCTTTAACATATTCTTACTGACATTATGTACAAACGTACTACATAAATCTTATAGTAACTTAGTCTAGTGCCCAACAACAGAACCGGATGTATCGTCCACACAAGTTTTTTGATGGTTTATATTCTCAACGGACCTACTGATTCAGGCTCTGCATGATGCCACTGCAGAACCCTTGAGCATTTTGAAATATCCAAGATGGCCGCCAAAATGGCTCCACGGACACAAGAAAGCATATCTCAGCTCCCTGTGCTACTATAAAGCCGGTCTTGATGGCTTGGGTAGGTTTTAGGGGTCAAGGAAGTATTTTCTGTCCTTATCTAACATATCAAATCCTTCTTTACATTGAAATACAAGGATGGCCGCCAACTTGGCCGACACAATGCCACCACCACATACAAATAGGTATATCTCAGCTTCTGTGGCATTATGAGACTGTTTTGTGTTTAGAGTAGGTTTTGAGGGGCAAAAAACAACCCCGTTTGACCATCTTTAAACCCTTGCCGTTTACATGAAAATTAAAGTAAAAACAAAGCCAACGGTTGGCTGAAATGTCTAATATAAATCCAAACATTGCCGCGATCATTACTACTAGAATAAAATAATAACATAAGATCAGGTTAATTGTCCGTCGGATTGGTACTACAGTGGCCAATAAGGGAAAAAAAATGTTCCTATCGTGGTTCTCACTGTAAATTTAAACCGACTCATCTGAGTGTGTGATTCAAGGAACAAGGAAGACAATTCACCTTTATCCGTTGTAGTCATGGTAAAGGTCAGAGGTTTAAGTCACATTTGGGAAAGTAGCTTTATATATAAGGTACTTAAGTGAATTAATATATGAAATAGTTTAAAATATTGGCTGAATACTCTAAAAGTAAATGTTGAACCCTAATTCTCACTTATTCTTCCGGTTCTTCCAAAACATGTGTGGGACGATACTGCCAGGTCTAAACAGAAATAGGGGTTGGGCACTAGACTAAATCTTAAAGTTACAAATACATGTAGGTAAGTTAATTTGGAAAAAGTATGTTTTCAATTTTACTTTGAAATGGTTAAGGTTAGGAGAAATACGGATTTTGCAGGTAACTTGTTCAATAATAAAATGGGATGAATGGCGGAAAACTTGGTCACCGTTAGTCCTGTTGAAACGAGAAGCTTGCTGTCAGCATGAGAGCGGAGATACATTGTGGTTGAGAGGTGTGAGTGCGGCATTGAATTAAGATTATCCAGGTATATTGGTGAAGCTTCATTTTTACTCTTATATGTTAGTGTAAGGAGTTTAAAATGATCCTTTCATTAAGGTAAAAAGTGGAGTTGTTTACTAATGGTGTTTCATTGCCGGAGTGCTCCTCCGGTTTGATTTAAATTATAAGTCTTGCAGCCTGTTTTGCATAGTTTGGAGGTGCCTGTCGTATTTTTTAAGTAAGACCATTATTGTTGCAGTAGGCCAGTTTAGAAATTACAACTAATATTGCAGTTATGATTTACATGTTGCCTCATCATTGTAGCGGCGAATACGGGCAATATTCTGAGATGGAAACCTCGAATGATCCAGAAGTGTAAAAATATGGTAGGACATGGAACGGGACAGATCTGGAATCAAGTGATTGTACAATTGTAGTTCCGCAGACATTCAGGGATACGTAGAAATATGCTTTAAAAAAGTACTTTTTGGAGCAGCATAAAATAATGTTTTGTCCATCATTAGACCTTGAGTTTATTACATCACATACGGTATCCTTATTTAAACCTTTTTTAAAATCACTTACATATCTTCACACAATAATTGATTTATGGCGAAAACTTCTCTTTCACAATTCACAAAACCGCAATTTCGCAAAAAAAATGCACTTCCGTTTTTTGGCCTTGCATTCAGCCGACGGTTTGAATTAAAAGAAAGTGTTTTTTAATCCAAAAAGTTTTAATACTAATATCAGTCTGTTTTGACTTAAATGAAATTTAAGGGAATTGAAGAGTGCTTGGTGTATATTAATGACTCTTTCTAAGAATAACATTTCCAAATTTTGTTGTTTGTTGCAATTAGTTGTGGATTATCCTTAATTTTTTGGTTTTTTTTTCTCATAATGTTCAAATCCATATATTTTCATCACCACTCGGATTCGTCATGTAAAATACATTTATATGAGTACACAAGGCCTAGTTCTCATTTCAGTGGTTTCTTCGAAAGGATCTGTTTGTCATTTGGGAACCATCGCAAAAGCTGCTGACGTATTATTAATTAAAGTATACTCCGTTGTGCACTGTTTAGCTCTAAAACTGTGTCCATTTTGATTTGGTGGTATAGGCAAGTTCACAGAATAATAACAATACCCAAAAACTTTAGGCGGGAACTATCCTAACGTTGACGGTTCTTATTTTGTCGCGGACGTTGAGACTAAAACAAGGTGAAGCATGAAAACAGTGAAACCCCATCGCGAATGAATTGATTTATACTGTTTGTTTGAAACATGAAATTATGAATTAAACTGTTCATCAACACTCACATTTTTGTCCGATATTGTCGGAGAAACCATTCCTCATTCTCCGTCTTCAGCGGATGTTAGCTGAATGTTGACTTGCACTCTCTACTCCTGACGTTGTGGTGTCCTACTAGATGTTGTCAGCAGAGAATCGTAAATCCCATCATATATCTTCCACATTCTAATCCCATAGTTTATTCTTGATAAACTCAGAATAGCAAAATAATCGAATGGGTGAACGTTTGGACTTTTTTTTGATGGGAGGGGTGAAGTCATTTTACCAACACGACAACAAATTAACGGATGCCTTAAATTGTGTACAGGTTTTTAAAACCATAAGGTTGTTCTGTACTTTAAGTTATATAACAAAGGCTGATTCAAAAGAAGGTTACTATTTTTTGGTCATGTTTAGAGTAATAAAATCTAAAGGAATTCCTTTTGTAAATTAATATATCATTGAAAAGAGCAATTCGAAGGTCTAAATTTAAAAAAAAGAATTTAAATTTGCAACATGCCAAACCCAGTTGTACTCATTTGAATAAAATTACCCATTTTCCTCCTTACTGTACACATCTGGGTAGCTTGCACCAGTTTCTATTCACCAATCAATAAAGTATGTCAAGACAGATCCTTGGTTTACAAACTGAAGACCTGATGCACCAAAGTACTTTACTCCACATTTGGCCAAAATTGAGTTATCACTGGTTTTAAGTTCCTTAGGGGTCATAAAATATAGTAATTACTTTTTTTGGTTTAAAAAATAATTACATTGCTTCTAGGGCGGTCTAATTTTGGCAATCACAACACCATTTGATGGCAAAAAGTACTTAAGTCCTACCCATAGCACATTGGATATACCATGCACAACGTACATCATGTGATATCTGCGTTAGACAGATAACAGGAGGTCGATAAAAAAGAACGGTAATTTTTAAATATTTGTATACAAATTTACTATTTGTAGTCGTTTTGGTCCACTTTTAAAGAATCCTAGAAAATCTTTAATGTTTTTAGCATAAACATGCATTACTCCATTTGAGCGCCAAAAGTACTTAAGTTCCAAAAAAATGTTGATTTACTCGTAAACATTGCCGCCTCACACTTCAACTCCAGGGTTCGTAGTCCACCCATGTATAGAGGGTTTCGAGATGTTTACCACTTTTTTAGGATTTTTGAGTAATCTGTGACGTTTTTTAGTGCCATCAAACTTACAGTAGTCCATTTAGCGCAAAAAGTACTTAAGAAGTCCAATCGATATTATGTTATCTCGTATCAATTGCCCACAGCACCTTTTTTTCCTACCCATAATAATCCCAGTTATGTTGTCTATAACCATTCTAAATTTAAATTGTAATATCTTCCCTACCTTCCATTAATTCCTCAATATTTAAAACTTTTTGAGGACTGACTCAAAACATCAAATATGGACTTACTACTCTTGCGCTCAGTTATACGCAATGTCATAATAAACTATATTTTTCAAACCAAAACTCTTTCTGCAATTATATTTTTTCAACACTGCAAAACATGCATGAAGCGTTTCTTTTAAGAGAAGTCCACCAAGAGGAAACAGGTGGCTAAGCCTCGCGAGATAAAATTAGATATCATTTGAAATTGTCAATTTAAAATTTGCTCTTGATTGATGGATTTTGAGTAGAATAATAAAACTTTCATTTTTGACAAGGAAATTGTCAACCAATTAGGGTTTTCTTGTTCACTCATTAATTGATTTGCTGCTATAGAAACTACTGCCCGTTCCCCATATGTGTGCATTCATGAAAATGTGTGGTTTATTCATATTATATACTCGGGTTTGGCATGACAAATTCATTTTTTTTATTTAGACATACAGACACATGCGCTTTCCTATGACTATTAGTTTACAATGAATTTCGTTACAGAATTTTTACTAAACTACAACAAAAAATTAAACTTCTTTTTGAACTCATCCTTTATTGTAATTATTTTGCAATAACCCCGTATTTTTTTTGGTTTTAAGGATAACAGCGGTCCGGTCTGTGACGATGTAGGCGGGGGTAGGGCTTGTTGTGCTAAACTAACAAACGGAAGTTATTTCCGGGCCTTATCGCTGGCTAAGTTTGTCATGGTTTAGTACAACCATCTAAAACGAATTCTTTGTAAATAATATATCATTGAAAAAAGAAATTTTATCTTTTTTGAAAAAGGCGAAATTTTAAAAAAGAAGTTTTTCAAATTACAACATGCAAACCCAAGTTGTACTCATTTTGAATAAAATTACCCATTGTCCTGACTGTACACATCTCGGTCGCATTTTGCATCAGTTTTCTATTCACACCAAAATCATAAAGTAATTTAACAGACGATCCATTGGTTTTACAATAACTGAAGAACCTGAGCGCAAAAACTACCTAACTCCACATTTGGCCAAATTTTGAATCACTGGTTTTAAGTTCCTTAGGGTTCATAAAATATAGTAATTATGTTTTTTGTTTCAAAAAAATAATTACAGCTTCTAGCGCGGTCATTTTGGCAATAAACACCAAATTTGAATGGAAAAGTACTTAAGTCTACCCATAGCAACATTGATATACATAGCAACGACAACTCAATGGTGATTTCTGCGTTAAGACAGATAACATGAATGTCAAGATAAAAAATACGATAATTTTTAAATGATTTGTATAACAATTCCTATTTGTAGGGTTTTTGGTCCACTTTTAAAGAATCTAGAAATCCTTGATGGTTTAGCAATGAAACAAGAACAATGGGGGGGCCATTACTCCTTTGTGCGCAAAAAGTACTTAAGGAATGAGTCGCAAAAAATTGTTGTATTTATCTCGTAATCACTTGCTTCGCATCACACTTCCAGGGTTATAGTCACCCAGTATAGAGGGTTTCGAGATGCTTTAGTCACTTTTTAAGGAATTTTGAGTATCTGTGACTTTTTTTTAGCCATCAAACTGTACAGTAGTCCAATTTGAGCGCAAAAAGTACTTAAGTCCAAAGCGATATATTGATTTATCTCGTAACAATTGGCCACAGCACAATTTGCCCTACCAATATAATCCCAAGTTATGTTTCCAATAACATGCAAATTAAATGTTATCTCCTTCCATTAAATTCCTACAATATTTAAAAACGTTTTGAAGGACTGAAATCAAAGCATCAATATGGACTGTTAAGTCTCTGCGCTCCGTGATAAGCAATATTATTAGTATAACTAGATTTGTCAACAAAACTCTTTCGCAATTATATTTTTTCAACAACGGCAAACATGCAATGAAGCTTTCTTATAAAGAGAGGCAACCAAGAGGAACAGTGCTAGAGACTCGCGACGATTAAAAAGTAGATATATTGGAAATTGGCAGGAGTTTAACATTTGCTCTGATTGATGATTTTAGATGGAATAAAGTAAAACTTTTCATTAACAATATGAAAGTTTCAACCAATGGAGGGTTTTCTTGTTCAAGCTTATTGATTTGATTGTCTATAGAAACTAATGCAAGTTCCCCATATGTGTGCAGTCATGCAAATGGGGGTGGTTTATTCAAATTAGTTAAACCGGGTTTGGCATGAGCAAAACAATTCATTTTTTTATTTAGACATACAGAAACTGCTTCTTTCTAAGACATATTAGTTTACAATGAAATTTTTTGTTTTTTTCAAATTAAATAAAACTACAACAAAAATGATTAACTTCTTTTTTGAATCAGCCTATGGGAATATTTTGCAATAACCCCGTTATTTTTGGTTTTAACAGCGTCCTGGATCCAAAAACTTTGAAAAAAACCTAACAAACGTAAGTTTTCCTGGCCTCTATAGTCACTTGGCTATTTAATTTTGAACATAGGACGCCCAAAGTGTTCCCAAACGGTTACAACTGCCTATAATGCCTGGAATCTAGATGCCTATATAAGTTGTATTTCTTCGAGATGACTACAAAACATTTCAAAAAGCCCAATAATATCTCGCAATATCAGACTCGCCATCATTCCATAGGAAGTGAAGGAAATTGTGTGGATATTAAATGCTAGATATCTGGGGATTTACTTTGAGAACTAACTGAGTTACAACAGACATTCCAAAAAAGAGATCGGCATGTCTCAATGTCAGTAAACTCAGACTACCAGATACAGTATGTTCTAACCTTTCGACTAAACGAAATGAATATGCGAGATCTTTGTGTACATGCTGACCCACACACATGACCACTGTAAAACTACTCATATTTTTATCTTTAAACTCAAAGAGGTAAAGTGACTGTATTTATTATGATCATTAATTTATTTAACAATCACAATATGATTAAACTACCTATATATATATATGAGTA
>JAMKCH010023258.1:0-39752 GCA_023653785.1 Ophioderma brevispina
ATTTTGGAAATCACTTTTGTTGCCTTTACATATAAAACAAAGATTAAATTTTTAAACAAACAATACTTTAAATACAAATTAATATACAACATGACCTACAGCATAAAGGAAAACGAACAAATCTAAAGTTAACAAAAGCATCATATTTTACGCCGATATTGCAATTTTCAAACCCGTTCTCAGGAAGAGCTAAAACATGATTTCTTCGCCCTATTTAATATCGCGGGTCGACCAATGGGGTACTTCGTTCATAACTTACAACCAAATACCCTTTTAGCCTAATTTCAGACTATCAAAAAATAATAATTAAAAAAAGCAAGGTGACATACTGCTATCACTATGGCAAAGAATTACTCTTAACATAAGGGAAAGGATAGCAGCGATCAACGCAAGGTCCTTAAAAAGTGGTAATGATTACATGTAAATCAGGGATTAGTAATAAGTGTGTTACAATCCTTTTAACTATTTTAATGTAGATCAAACGCCCAAATGATACAATACATATTTTTTGTGAATTTTGGAATGCTGCTTATCCCTTTGGTTTCAAAAATTTAGATTCTGATATTTTTTACAAAAACGGTTGAGAAAGAGACGCAGCACAACTTCTAAAATTACTACCATACACCAAAAATTTTAAGCCGAAGGAAAGAGAACAGAATATAACAAGCCAAAGTCTTTGGTATCAAAAGTTAGAATTCACTGTATTTTTTTATTACAAAAACGACTGATAAAAGAGGCTAATCTATTGTTGCCGAATTGGTTTGGTTGCCGAATTGGTGTTGCCGATGTCGTGTTGCCGAATTGGTGTGTTGCCGAATTTGGGTGTTGCCGATGGGTTGTTGCCGAATTGACCTTCCACCACCGGAATTTTGCCCCCCTCTGGCGGACGACTTCGAAATTTTTCCCCCTCTGGGTCGACTGGCAGCTCGGTACGGCCACTGGCTAAAATAAAGTTAGTCCAGACGATGGGGGTCTAATTGCAAAACATTCTGGTCCAAACTATATTTCTGAGAAGAGAAGCACACAGCTCAGGCCCCCATAAGACATGTTGGGAAAGTACGTGAACATGTTTGTTGTGCTATAGATAATGTGACCTATGACTCCTTTGTTGTACATTCATGGCGCCCTCTGTTGTTTTCCTGGCAGGCAAAATATTACAGTATATTCCATGACAGACCACATAATCTGGTTATAATTTACTTGCCGAATCTTTTCCTGATCCTAAATGTGTCACAAAATGCCGCTGGTAGCATTAGCTTATTATGCTTGATAAGAAGTTAGTATCACCCCCGACGGATTTTGAAGTCAATATTTTTTTCTTAATTTATTCATGATAATATGATGCAGGTCGAGACTGTCATATTTGTCAAAAAATGCTGCAGAATTCCATAATTCCCAATGCCCAAATCCAGTAGATCGTGTCCGGCCCCCCTCGTTTAAGTCGTCTTTATTCTTCTACTTTGCTGACGCTTTGGTCAAAAATGTTTGTTTGCCGTAATCATCACTTTATGTATTAAACCAATGACAACGTCGAAAATTAGGATTTCTTAGCCGGCCCTCCCTGAGAAAATAATGAATTTAAAAGGGCGCCATCTATTTATGATTTTTTTAAAATTTTATTTATCGTATTAATTATTCCAAGCATGATTTTTAAATATCAGCACAACATTATCATAGGTTTAATGTTAGAAACAAGTACATCAAAAAAAAAAATTTGCGAGAAAACAAAATATATCCAACCAAATGGAGATTAAACAAATTCTTTGTTGAATATCGGACTAAACAAATTAAATTTCAGTATTTTGGTCAAGTTCCCATCGTTTTTTAACTCCTTAGAGTTAATGGTAGAACGAAAGGGGATCAAATGAGGTCGTATTTTTTAAACCTGTCAGACTATAGAATTTCAATAGCTGTCAATACGTACAACGCTTGTCTATAAGAGCTTCGTTTCGCGCTCGCTTATTACTAAGATCTTTTGACCAAGGTTTAAAGAGATTTTTACTGTCACTGGGACCGAGAACTGCTGCCATAGTAAATAGACGTAGCACAGGGGGGTAAGGACACGATCGTGCTGGATTTGGGCATTGGGATTCCAAACGTTAATTGGGGAACTGCTACTGTATTACCTATGGCAGTCTCGGTCCCAGTATCATTAAAAAAATCATCTCTCAAACCCTTGTTCAAGATCTTTGTATAGGCATGATACAATTACAGCAATCTTAGCACATTGTTTTTGAGGGGGCGCCCCCAATTTGGTCAAAATTTGGGAGATTTTTTACACGGTTTGCCTTGGTAACTGGCTAGTAACTTAGGGCCTACCTGTGAAGGTTAAGCTCGAAATTCTATGTGTCGCAACAAACGAGATTTTGTACTCATAATTATTATCGGGGATCCCCGATAATAATTCAACCGCCGCTGGAAACGTCCTTCCAATGTGAAATAGCCCGGGAAATAGCACACCATGTCCGTGTCTAAAAAAAAACGCGCATCCATTAGTTAGGGCAAGTCAGTTAGAGGTTATCTTCCGGGGTGGCACATTTCCTCATGGTACGGACATAAACGTAGCATTTCCAGCTCTGCCTTAAGCCATCTGGGAATCACCAATTCTAATTACAAAATCGCTTATTTTGTGATAATACGCATTTTTTAGCCATCTCGCGTTCGCATGTAATAGTTTTCCTATACAATTACCAACGAACTGTGCACAAATATAAATTTTGAAAATTGGGGGCGCTCTTCAAAATGTGCCATATTGCTTTAAACAATTATTGGCCTTCAAATCCATCGGGTTTATTGGCATTGACCCCGCTGCAAATTAGTGTATTTTCCAATACGGTCCATTTAGATTTTAAATATCGGACCAGGGCCAGTCCTATCTTAGTCAAGTCTGTGTGTAACGTTCGATATGCATAAGAGCGCCCGCCTACCGTTATGCCTTTGAAACAGACTAGCACCCGGAGTTGATGCCGTGTTTGAATTTGCTGTTGCTGTTAGGTTGGTCATGTCCTACCCCCCCCCCTGATCTAGCCGTTTCCCCCAATTAATCACCATGTATTTGGAAACAGAACAGGCCACCCAAGAACAGATCCTGTATTGGAACTCCCCAATGCCCAAATCGATCAATCGTGTCCTACCCCCCCCCCCCCCACGGTACTCGTTAGAGGGCGCTCAAATCAGCACACTTGTCAGGGCGCGGTGTTTTATTTCAAGATATTTTAAATGACCGCAAAAACAGTGACCAAATTTAAAACATTCTAAAATATTGTAGTACTATATTTATCATATTTCTGATTCACATCACATATAGCCTACCTTACGACATATTTAGATCGAAAATGACTGCATTATTTTGCGAGATTGTTTTATATCCTTAAACAACACCACACCGGGGTCAGGCCGGGTCAAGCGAAGTCCCCGTTGTGTGGAAGTCGGACCTTCAGCTTCAGTAGTATTTTGTTAATTATTCGGGGCGGTCGTTAGAATCTTTTTAAAATGCCTAAGTAAGTATAGATTGGAATCATTACACGGTTTGAAAATGTATATTTTTCATATCGGAACAAAAAAAAAAATCGCATCAGATTGGTACAAGCGATAAACTAGTTCCCGGACTAGTCACCATGCATGCATGATGAGATGACAATTGAATGGATTGATTGATGATAGACCGAGTTGCTCTGGAGTTTCCGCTACGATACACCTACTATCTCCCTACAAAGCCTGAGAGGAAGTACAGTAAAAAAAACGGGATCCACAGTCCACATCTGTGCCACAAAGTCAAGCATTTTGGTATACTTACAGTCTTTCGATGACACGAAATCTTGAATATCGTGCTGGGCAGGAAAAACCTCATCTATGTGCCCGCCACCACGAACCCCAGTGTAAAGTCACCCCAGGTCATTTTCTGTTTATTTAATATTAAAGAGTACAGGTATCCTAAGGCTTTCAAATGATACTTTGTGTGACTTCGTACGATTATCCTAAGCGAAGTTACGGCCAGTTCACCAGGCTCACTTTGACACCTTGAAATGGAGGAAAATCGGCTTGTAAAGTTAATACATGGACGATAATTCTAACTGCCTTAAAGCTTCTCATTAGCAACCACCATGTTCCCATGAAGCGATTCTCAACAACAATTTTCACAACAATATTATACTAAATTACAAACACTCAGAAAGTTTAAATAAAATATCTTTAACTTTGGCATATTTAATAAGCTGCTAATTATGCCTTTAATTAACGTCAACATGTTAAAACAAAAGTTACATGCTGTATTACAAAATAAAGTTTATTAAATCAATGTATTTTTTTTAACATTATGTTACATTGAATTAGCAGTTAATGTTGTTTGGGATGGAACCAGTTAAAAGATCTTTTTATAGTTATAGTTAGTTTTAATTATTCATAATAATTAACGTTAAAACGTTTATTTGCTAAATACATGACGACCACACTCGTGACACTCCGACACAGCTGTTCTTATCTTGGAACTCCTACACGGCTGGTCTTATCTTGTTTAGAGACCTAATTTGACACTTGCCTATCCAGTGACGGCCATTCATAATCTTGCCACACTGCGACGCCATAGCTATTTTGTCAAACCCATGTAAAGTAAAACCCCTAATCTGTACATGGTAAATTAAGCGTCAGGCTGTGTTTAATTTTCAAAGCAACAAGTCTAAAAAAAAGTTGGCACACAGTGGTTGTGCAGAGGAATATAAACCAAAAAGCAATAAACTATTGTATCAAAAGCAACCTGTTTCTATGAAGATCTGTAGTCATGGTAGTATTTTTAATACACATACATGATGAACTTATGAAGCTTGTTCATGTCTGCAGGACTGATACTCGCAGACACGTCGACAACGACGAGAATGAAGCCATAAAAATATAAATTACATTGTCAGCAATACCGAGACGTCATTGTAATAATGCGAAGAATAAAAGACCCAACACTGTATGCAACGCCAATTGGATTATAATGCCAACACCAACACTATAATCATCTGAGTATTGGCATGGGACGTGGTTTGTTACAAAAAACATGGGCTGCAGCGGTTATGCGATTTACACCCTATATCGTTTATCGCTTCCGCCCCAAAAATAGCAACGCTGCGTGCAACACGTGCCGGTGCTGTGCTAGGGTACGTACTATTCCGCCCACATTTGGGCGACACCTCCCAATTCTACACCCTACGTCCGTGCGGTATATTTCATCCAACCAGATGGCTAGTTTTACGAGCTTAACAACCATCTGTTGTCTCCCAAACCATGTTTTGTAACATCGTTGTTTGTAATTGGTCAACTTGATTGCCTGCTAAAAAATAATTCTAAACCAGGAAGTGGAGATTCCTAGCTATATCTTGGTACCGATTCGAGGGGTAGCGTGTCCAGCAAGGAATGGGCCGTCAATATAGAGTCATTCTTGGATTTACTTCTTCTTTTTGTGGATGTTGGTGAAAAGGAGCAGCATTTTCTGAGAGGACAGGGTCAGAAAAATCGAGATTTTACAGCAAAATTCAACGGCTATGGATTGAGCTATAATTTCGGTGAATGATTCTTAATCCGGTAACGTTATGATGACTAGATGAAAATCTGAATTCCATAATTTTGACCTGAAGCCAATAATTTGGGCGGCTTTTGCTGATAATGCTTCCGGTGCGACTTTACCGGGGTTAGTAGTGGACGGTCAATATATGTTAATTGAAAAAAAAAACAAAAAAAGGTCAAATGCAAAACCTCTAACATCATATGTGCAATTTCGGTTACATGGACAAACCAAACCTATTGGACAGTGTTTGGTCCAATCAAGTGGTTTTGAAAATGATGAGGTGCTGTTTTTAAAAAAGTAAGTAACGAATCTATTTTAAGTATTTGAGATACTTTGCAAAACGACAATATCGCGAAACAGGTCGTTTTGTCAGGGACATAGGCACCCGCCGAGTGTGGCGGTCCTACCTCATTCATGGTGAAAATTGGCAGCAAACGACAAGAATCCGTTTTAAGACAGCGGCAGCTATTCGAAAACTCAAGTGAGTAGTGTTCAACTTTGCGATATTTCATGAAAAGTTGTTAGTATATCATATAAAAACGCTTGAAAATGTAGTGTAAAATTATTCTACACAGAGAGGACTTGCCACCATGGCGATCCGAAGGGAGGGTTTCTTTCAAATCGGAGGGTTTGTGAAGTGACTCGTTTCTGGTCGAGACGATGGCGAAAAAGTAATAGACTTGCATTGAATCGCCAGTTCATTGTATTTCTCGAAATGTGTGAAATTACGTTCGAAGTCGAAGTGATGGTATCGAATTGCGTTATTCCAATAGAGGGTAACATTATTCACATTATATGTTCATGATATGCTTCAAAAGCAATCCTATCTGGTTCTCACAACGTTTTTTGGTCGTCTTCCATGTCGATGTGCTGTACGGTTGTTTTTATAAACTGGACGTCGGGTGCTTTACCTAGTGTGAAATTTCCGGCAACCGGATGTTCACAAGGGGCGACCGCAGCCGACTGGTTGGGCGGAACGGACACGTGAAGTTTGTGCTATTGCATGAATCACGTGCTTGGCACAAGTGATACGATGTCGATGTGAAAACAAAAATATGACGTCATCCCTTCTGATATATGAGCTAATATTAGCGATCATTCACAGATATAGCTGGCTACAACTGATTTTCTAAAGCGAAAGAAAAATGTTTAAGTGACTCATGCGTGGGAAAAGATGAGAAACAGGGTGGAACAAAAGGAAGATGAGGGTTGATAGGCCTATAGGAGATATAAATTATAAAAATGGCTGTGATTGGGTGTGGTGTGGTATGTGTGTATATTATATGTGCGGTGTGTGTGTGTGTATGTATGGGTGTGTGTAGTGGGGGATATTGTGTGTGCGTGTGTTGGTGCGGGTGTGTGTGTGTGTAATAAAATAAATCCTATAGGATGTCAAAAATGTTGTCTGTTCTTTCCACATCAAAAACTGAGACTGCACTATTTTAATAGAGGGCCGGACTCCCTCCCGCCAAAAACTGTTCAGTACTATAAATTCGAGTGAACTTCCGAAAAAGAAACACTAATTCACTACTTTTACCCCCACCCCTCCTTTCAGGGACCCTGCCCTAGGATAGGACCACAGCCCTTTCACTGCGGTGGTTAGTCCCTGCTGACTTCTAGCTTTGGCTGACGTTGGCTGCAGAAAGAAGAAAACCCTTGACAATATTCTTCAACCACCTCGTGTTACCACCTTTATTTTTCATTTGATTTTTGGGGGGTGGACTATAATAACAAGACCCAAAACCAAAGACCCAAGACCCTCTCAAACTATAAAAAAAGACCCCCTCAACTCGAAAAAAACAACGACCCACCTAACTATAAACAAAGACCCAACTCAACTATAAAACAAAGACCACTCAACTTTAAACAAGGACCCCCGCAACTCTTTACTTTGTTATTTATTTTTTAATTTATTTTATGCAGTTATTTATTTTTATTTCGTTAGTTATTTTATTTGGTTATTTATGCGTTTATTTTATGATTCTTCAGTTATATTTTCTTATATTTATAGTTATATTTAAAAAAAATGCTTTGTATTAAAAATCAGACCAAATGGTTTTTGATGGGACTTCGTCTGATTTTGGTGGCAAAATGGATTTTATCCTTTTGGTCAAGCCGGGTTTTCCCATGTAATTTTTTTTTTTTTTTTTTTTTTTTTTTTTTTTAAATTAATATAAATGAATATAAATAATTAATAAAAATAATATAAATAAATAAATCTAAATAAATATAAAAAACTTTTTATTTTTTTCTTAATAATTAAAAAAAGAAATAATAGCAAAGAAATTAAAATTAAAAAAAATAATATAAATAAGTAAAAATAAATAACCTAAATAAAAAAATCCACAAAATGTAAACATTATTAAAAACTAAACTTCTTAGGATTTTTTGTATAGGGAAGTCTTAGCATATACAAAAATCATATATATAATTAAAAAGTCCTTAATGACGAATCAATGACGTCATCACTTTCAAAGTTTTATAGAATACTTAACTAAAAAATTCTTCACCATAGCACCTTACATACGCATACGCATCTACATACGGACCTAAACACATGTCCATACGGACCTATATTTATACACAGTTTTTGGTTGGTCTTTGTTTTATCGTTGAGGGGGTCTTGTTTTATAGTTGAGGGGGGGGTCTGGGTCTTTTTTTATAGTCACCCTGATTTTGGTGCTGTTGGATAAAATAAAATGAGTAGCTGTTAGCTGATAAAAGTTGACGTATATCGAAGAAAATTGGGCGGACAAATACGCCATTTTAATCAACATGCTGGTGTGGACAGGCAAGAAGAAAAGAAGAATCTTGATCACTCCCTCGGCCCCCTCGCATAAATGTGCTTTGCAGCGGGAACTCATTTGGGGGCCGAGGGGATTGATCAAGATTAATCTTATTGCAGATATTCCACTTTGCCTGCGCAATTGATCACATTGGCATTTAAGCCTACGTGGTCCTTGCGACTATGGTGTCTCACCCCTGAGCCATAAGCCGAAACCCACGGCACAGGGCACCAGCGTAATTTACAGCATAATGTTGGTATTAGTTACCGCCCCACGCCCATGAAAGGCCGTTGGAAAATTACCCCAAAATACACTTGTCGTTGATTTCCACAAGGGCGCATCATCGAATATAAAAATGGAACTCCTAGACATCCATGACATCGTCAGGCATTTAGTTTGTTGAGCTAGTTTAGCAATGCAAAGAACATAATGAACAACTATTTTACTTTTCCAAAAATGGCGTCACGATAGCGTTGCCCCGTACATGGGTCCCGCTTTTGTGGGTAGGTTGCTAAGACACGTGTGACCTTCTTTTTAAACACAGGAGTAATTGCACAACACTCCGAGTCTAATATTGTTTGCGCACAATGGACTTTGGAGCGGCGAGCGAGAAACATTATACCTGATCAATGGTCCGACAACTCGTTCGTTTGTTCATTTGTTACCAGCGGAAAAATTGGCATTGGCCGGCCGATTTTAATTATACACTGGGAGAGCCCAGAGGCTTGTTACACATGGCAAAATCGATACACATTTTGTGACATTGCAGTAGTGTGAAAAATTCTACAACCGGGGCGGTTGGCAATCGCACTCCAAGAATGCAATGGGGTAGGGAGCGAGGTCGGGTAGCAACACTTCGCTTCCTGTTTTTATGGCGGCAAGGTTGAATGGTAGGTAGAGGCTGCTTTTTCCAAAGTTTTCTTTCAAAAAACTCTTCACTATTTTCTAATCGAGACGATGTGGTTGACAGTCCTATAACAGGGAAGTAATATTATCAGGGAAACACAATTTTTTTTTATGAAATTAATTTTGAAATTTTGATTTACGCTCGTTTGTCCAGTTGTTAACGAAAATGCACTATGAGGTTTTGCCTCTTAGAGGTCTCAAATCACTATGAGGTTTTTCCTGCAACAACGACGATATATGACAAATTTGATTGTCTTAGCATCCCTTACTAGCTCGTTTTAAAAATACCAAACGGTGCAAGTCATGTTACACCGTGAAATGTTGGCCCTAAAACGGCACATACCGTGACGAAAAATTGAAGCTAAACACAGTCGTCTCCCCACTTCCAGAATTCCGGGTGTTTGTATGTTTCTAATTTTATGGTATCAGCCGGAAAAAGCGTAATCGTGCCTATTCTAAAGAAAATAAACGGGAACAATCCAGGGGCGATCTAGTGGGGCGACTGATATGTTAAAATTGGGATTTTTAACGGTTAAGAAATCACCGTTCCAACAATCAATCAGATTTTAACCATGAATTGAACTTCATCGGAAAAGGAAACAATGTGCGTAAATAAAAAGATAATTTAGGACTACATAAAAGGTAAAGATTTTACAATAAGTGCTGTATTTGTACTGAATCTGGAATTTGCTTTTTCCGCATCGGATCCGCTGAGCACCAAATCCACGGTTTTCAAATAGGTAGCAGTTAGCGTTGTTAGGAGGTAGGTAGAGGACGACGTGCAACGCGGTGAACGGCAGGGATATGCGTCTGAGTCAGAGCCTGAGTGCTATGAGTGACTCTGCATTCATCATGTTCATGATTCATGCATGGCAACTCAGTCAACAAGGCGGTAAAGGTAGCACTCGTCCTCTGTACTCCCAAGAAGATTACAAGAAGATGAGAGCTTACCTCGGCCAACCCACGAAATAACACCCGTACGTTATAATTGGCCTTAGGGATGTCAATGCAAAATGGAGTTTGAGATAGGTTCAATTTCTATCTAGAAAAATGCATTACTCTCTGCTTCTGGCGTAGAAATGCCATCAAGAATCTTGCAGGGTGAAGGATCAGGAGATATTAATTTTTTATGTGCTCCACAATTTGCTAGTTTATGCGAATAAGGCCAAATAAGGGAAAAAAGTGACTAACGACTTAGGGTGTGAAAAAAAATGCTAATATGAAATGAGGGGGGAGGAATGACATTCTTTTGAAATATTCCCTTTCTACATGGTGGTCACTCATTAAAAAACAAAACTGTGCATTGTGCAGAGCAGTGGTCGATCAAGTAACCTTTACGAAGCCGATATTTCTAAATGGGAAACACCGGACCAACATTATGTGCTTTAAAATTCCTTTTTAGAACGTACTTACAGTTTCATAAACGTCTCCAGCGACAGCAGTATCGTGAAGCCACAGTAGCAGTTCTATGAATAGTAACTATGTTGAAATGTTAGGTTAACATTGCCGAAGAAATGCATTGAAATACTACCCAAGTACCCACACTCGGCTGATCTCAAACATTGATCAATGTGGTAGCTGGGCTTGCGTTTACCATCCGGGATTTTGCTTCGTCAAAAATTTGCATTTGAATGTTGCCGAATATGCAAATGTATTGTTGTTAACAACAGTGGCGCTACCCGGCGCCGCCATGGAATACATTTTTTTTTTTTCAAACAGAAATTTGAAAAAATTAGAGTACACATCTTCTAAATTCTTTTTACGTCTGAACGTAAGGACTTAATTAATTAAAATCTTTTACTGATTTAAAAAAGTCACTGCGTATAGTGTACAGAATGATTTACCACGGTCTGAGCTAGACTTGCTAAACCTGTGATGTCATTGTGCTTAGCACAGCGACGTTGATGTGGTGCGTTTCATATGATTGTCCATGCTGTGTAGCTGCAAATTCGCAATCACCTAAGCTCCAAAAAGAGCATTGTTGAACGAACGTGAAAATTGCGCACGGGGATCGGCCGCCTGTCACAGCCGATACCTTGCCGATACGCCATATGACCCGACCTCTCCACAGGTCAGCGGCCAATGGAGCGTCTGTTTATCGATACCCTCGTGAGATGGAAACACATGGCCGCTGACGCGATAGAATCTGGATAGAAGCGTGAAATTGCCGAGTTTTCATTCAAACGTGCGTAATCGCCTTGATATTACAGACCCCAAAGTTGCCTTAGTTAACATTAATCCCTTAAGACTGCTCAATGGGGCAGATGTGTGACCCAAGTCGGCAGGCATAATTTTCTGGAAATGTAAATAAGCTTTTTCGCCGGGATCCCATTATTGCCCGAAACCCAATGTAGACCTATGGGTACAATTAGGGTGTGCGGGTTACCGACCGAAACTAGTGCAGAGACCATATTTTTTATTTTGGCCTGACAACAGGGTCTCTTGTTCAATTTGACCAATGGTCATGCTATTGCTTCAGAAAAATGATGAAGTCCAGCTCATTAATATTGCAAACCTGATATACAGCTTCTTAATGACTTTCATTTCATAGAAGATTAAAACATTCAGTAACTTATGTTAGCGCATCCATTCAGGTGTGTTACCAACTGCACTGGATATGAAATATGCAAATAAGATGCTTTGGTTTTCCTTAGTACAGGGCCACCTATGGTAAGGAAAATCCTAATTAATAGTGTAATGGCATACTGGCCACAAAACAAATTGGACTATTTTAAAATGTTAAAGGGCAAGTGTAAGGTGATAGCAAATGACATGTGGTCGAACAGTGGGTTACATTTCCAATAGGCAGATGAGATACACATTTAATTCCGCAAAGTATAGTGTATCTCTGAAATAATGACAATTAGTCGGGAGTAAACACGATTGCAATTGCGGTGTTGATCCTAACATGCTGTGAAAAAAGGTTTCACAGGAAAGTGTAGATAATACTTTAAGTTTGAAATATACAAAGCACTTTCTGATATGCTTGGAATTTCAGTGATGTCTCTCGAAAGACACAAGAAAATGAGAATACTGTAAATGCATTATTTTTTCAAAGGGGAGATTAAATGGAAAAGTGCCCCCTCAGACATGATGTTTAGATCATCTTTCTTTCTAAAAAAAGGGTGGCAACGTAATGTAAGTTTTGAAGATCAAAAACAGCTTATTTTGATCCAAAGAATTGTACTTAAGGTTGTCAACAGTGTGTCATTTAAATGCATGGTGGGTCCATAGGGGCACAATTTTGTGCAGCGGAGGGAAAAACAGGGACTTTATAATGTCTAATTTTAGACTTTATTTCTGTGTTTCTGGATTTAATTTTAACAGAAATGCTTAGATAAGGTTTCAAATATACCATGTATAAGCTATAACCTTTCCCTAGCCTACAAAATATTTTCCTGAATTTAGAAGCCAAGAAATGTTCAAAAGTGTATGCCCCTGTGGAGCATTCCACACAATATGGAGAGTGCCATTTTGACCATCCCATTTATAATCGATCAACCTGACGGGTCAACCATGTGCTCAAGGATATTATGTTCCATTGTATTGTCCGACTGGCGAGTAGCTATTGATTTAGTGTAACGGTTAGCGGTCACAATAACATAATCTTCATGCCCTGATACAGAGAAAGACCAGAGAGTTGGTGACTGCGACCGTAGTCCTGCTGGCATGACTTCGGGGTGGCATTGTCATTCATTATGTTATTAATGTAACGAAACCGAAGTCCTGCCAGTCTGTACTGGTTTAACATCCTTTAAGGTTTCCATTTATAAACTCACCCAAATAACTCCAAAACTGGGTCGAATTTACCCGACTGTCTGACGAACTTTTTCTTGGACATACTCTACAATATGTTGGACCTGTCTTTTTCACTGACTCACACTAAAACTAAAAATGATCAAAAATTTCGTGATTTTAAGCAGGTATGCGATCTTACGTTTTCAGTCTAAGGGCTCAATCAAATGGGCCATGGGGCAGGGTCAAGAGTTAAAGTCAGTGGTGGAACAGGTGCTTGGGCCCATACACAAAAATTAGTCTATGACATACTTGTGAGAACCGAACATCTATCGCGCCGCTCTAAATGTCGGATAACGTATGTTTTGTATGCAACCATGATTTGAATAGAGACTCCATGCCTATCTGTCATGAATATAATAGATCCATTCCATCGTTCCTGCTATACATCGATAAGTCTTGAGACTTGGAGCAAAGCGCATGCGTAAAATGTGGACATTATAAACTTGGCGAGATTTTCACATAGTAACATGAAATTGGAACTCGACAAAAATGTTAAAATAATGAACCACGAACACGTTCAGATTTTGACTAATATGGTACCACACTCTGGTTGTAGCCCTCGGTCAACAACTTTGAGCTGTGGGCAGTAGTATCCAGAACCACAAAGCTAACGTGGGACAATGGGTGACAGGAGACAACAAAAAATTAAGAGAAATTCGTACAACCCAATATGCGCTCCACTTACCGATAGCACAGGGACTAATAGTGGGGACAGAAACCCTTTGCGGGCATATCCTGGTTCTATGCGTTTGTTACTGCGGAAAAAAATGCAAATTGCCTCTGATTGGCCACCGTAGTTAGCGATCTTGCTGTTGCTGGGTCCACCGACCACACGCCAACGCGCTGATAGGCAGCCCTTTTTTACAACAGGACGTAAGCGCTCGTCAAAGGGTTTTATGGCCCGAGTATTAATAACGGTTGTTACCAAAGTTTCTACTCTTTTATAAGATCCCTTACTGCCAAAGCAAAAAAATCCGCGAAATTTTAAATCCTGGTGTCCGCTATTCACATCGTTTCACATGTCTTTTTACCAAATGGTGGCGATATCACGTGTTTCGGAAGGAATGTCCCGGATATTCAGTAACATGATTGTAATCTCTTCCCAACACGCAAACAGTGTGTGGCGTGTGTGTAACACATAAGCGTGCGGGCCGGTTACGGCAGAGGACTGTTTCTGGTCTTCGACGTCATTATCCCCAAAAAAAATACTAGCACATGTTTTGATCATCGAAAATATACACTGAACGTACCACGTTTTCCAGAGGTTTACGACTATTTTTCGATATGCAATGGATTCTAAAATAAATATAGTGGGACATATGGAGGGCTGAGATGAGAGTCTTATAACCTATGTGGCTTGCCAGGTATAAACGGTAAGTGCCGCCGATATGGGACTGTGCATTACCCCAAGATGTGATGTCATTGTTCAGAGGTTGGAAAGCTTTCTAAGTAACATCTTTCGACCACTGATTTGACATCGAATGTGCACAAGGAAAATTAGCATACTCAAGAACTAGTTCCGTTAGCTGATTTTTAGAATCAGAGCATCGTAAGATAGTCACAAGCGGTAATTTTGAGTTGTGAGAATCCACTTTTTCACACCCCACTGTTAAACGATTCGAAACTACAACCATCTTGTTGTAACCTCAGGTCAGAGATACGATAAAATGTCCAGTATAAAAAAGTAACGTCGCCTGAGGTACAATCCTTGGAACTAACTGGACCGGGGATAGCAGCACGGGCAATATATCAAAACTTGCCCCATTTTTTTTTTTACTTCACATTGATTACAAATTTCATTGGTACAATTCTAATCATAGGCAATTTGTTTTTATAGACGATTTTTAACCAGGCCATCTTGCATGTCTCCTTTATATGTCAGCTTGTAAATTAACAAGTCTAACTTCTTCAATGCCAAAGCAATGGGGTATTACTTCTGTTCCAAGAAAACAATACTTTTAGTAGAAGAGCCGGGGTAGGGGCTCTATTAAATTGGAACAAGTTGGGACAGTGTATTCAGAATTGTGTAAATTTGCACTTACAAAAACATACTTACGGAATCTTTTCTGAGATTTAAAACTGTTAAAGTAACTATGTTTTCTCTAAAATTTTGATAATTGTACTGAATTTCATGTCCCCGCCGAACGAGTTCGGAACGGGGAGGGACCTGAAGAGGAGCAGCGTCCGTTCGTCGTTCGTCCGTCGTTCGTCCGTTCGTCCGTCTGTGACAAAACTGTAACCCATGTTGTATACGTTTAGGGAGTCAGTAAGGCGAAATGTGCCATGGTGGAAAGAGCGGGCGGATGAGTTTCGACTCCTGATTAGATTGTGGCGTAACATATCTAATTAAGTATCTACTTTGCATTAATTTATGAGATGTTCCTGCAAGGCCTCGTGTACAAGTTTCTGGAGTTCCGAAGGCGATAAATGTGTTTCGTAAACTTGGTGGAAGGAAGCGGGCTGAGAGTTCTCGACCGATTAGATTTTGGCGTTTTTTTTATTTCGGGGCAAATGAGTATGCAAAGAGCTAATTACTATGCAAAAATCAGCTTAAGTGCTATAGTTTTGAAACGGTACATCGGATACTCAAAATTCTGCGCTGCATGAAAGCCTATATGAGGCCACATATGTTTTGCAATTTGAAGATGGATATATGCGGCTTAGGTATGCAAATGAACTAATTAAATATGCGTAATTGCTTTATCTCTGAAACGGTACTCAGATAGGCAAAATTCCTTCCACTACATGAGATACTATGCTATAGGGAGGGCGGGGGTGCGGTGATTGGGGAGATGTGGGGGGTGAGGGGTGTGTGTGGGAGGGGGGGGGTTTATAGTGAGCCGGCGGGGTGGTGGTGGGGGAGGGGGTTGGGTATTGTGCGGGGTGTTGGGGAGGGGGTAGGGTGTTGCGGGGGTGTAGGGGAGGGGGTTGGGTTATGGAGGGGGGGGTGGGGAGGGGTGGGGTTGCGGGGGGCGGTTGGGGGGGGGTTGTGTCTGGTGGGGTGTTGGAGTGGTGGTGTTGGAGGAAGAGGGGGTGGAGTGTACATTGGTTTGTGGGGGAGGGGGGGTGGAGTGTTTACATGGTGTGGGAGGGGGTGGGAGTGTTGTATGGTGTTGGGGAGGGTGTGGGAGGGTATTGGTGTTGGGGGGGGGGGCAAGTGTTGTATGGTGTGGGGAGGGGGGGTGGGAGTGTTGGGGGTGTGGAGAGGGATGAGGATGTTGCAGGGGTGTGGGGCGGGGAATGGTGGGTTGCGGGTGTGGGGCGAAAAGGGGAGGGTGTGGTCCAGGGTATTGGGGTGTGGGGTGTGGTGAGGTAAGGAGGGGGTGTGGTGCGGCGGTGGGGGGTGGTCGGGGATGAGGGTGGGGAGTTGTTGGTTGGTGGTGAAGAGGGCGTGGGTGTTGCGGGTGGGTTGGTGAGGGGGTGGGGTTTGAGGGGGTGTTGGGGAGGGGAGGGGGGTTTGCGGGGGTGGTTGGGGAGAGGGTGGAGTGTTGGGGGGTATTGGGGAGGGGTGGAGTTGTGTTGAAAGTTGCATGATTGATGTTAGTGATCGGAACATTCGGCGGGGACATATTTTACGATAGCGTCAAATACGAGGTTCGCATTGTTTTACAATGTGTGGTTTCTGTTACTACTAGTTTGTATGTTTCTGTTTATGCGTGACCCGACCCTGAGTAGAGAATGAAAAGAAAGACTTTTCTTCTGAATTCAGTTCTGTGTTTGAAAGTAAGTTAACAATACTCTAATGTGCGCTAATTACCACGATTTAACCATACCTCCATTCAATGTTTATTCATATAGGTCTCAACTTTTTTCATTGATGGCTTAATTAGGATCTTGTAATAAAAAATATCTTTCAAACAAGAGTATATTAGACCCAGCCTAATCGCCTGTATGGCTTAATAATATAGAGTCTTGTTATAATATATTTTTAAAATATTCAAAAATAGCTTTCAACAAGTAGTACGTTAAAAAGGCCAGGTATTTATGTCTTAAAATTTTGATGTCTGAAGAAAGCTAGTGTTCATTTACCCTGCGAAATCTTAGGGTTAAAAGGATATGTGGGTCGGATGGATGAAAACTTTCTTATACTTAAATCAGAACATCCCCATTTAAGTGCAGATTTATTGTAATCACACTCGAACCTATTTTCGATCTCCGTGGGCAATGCAAACTCCCGATTCCTCATGTTCTATTGATAGAACATTTCTCCTTAACCAAACTCAATTAAAGACTGATTTTTGTTACGTCCATTTACATGTAGATATACTCCCCTTATAATACTCCCTTTAATTCCACATTCTCAAGGATCTTCAAAAGTAATGATCATGTAACATATAGACCTATATGCTTACACCAACGTTGGCACAACTCTCTCTTATTAACTATATTGCCTCTTACAATAAGCTACAAAACATTATTTGAGGTTCATAGTAACATTCTATGAATGTAATATACAGTTCGATATACACTAAGGTTGGAAAGAATCCAATTCTACATTAATTACAACTTGAACTCTGATGGTTGTGTTATATTTGTACTAATTTCAAGATTTGAGTATAAAGGACTGTCATTTACATTGAGTTTTTAAAAAGGTTTATACAAAACAAATTCATAAATAGGCTGGTTCATCCTAGCTTTTAAGTACACAAATTTATAAACAAAACAGAAAACTGCACAACACCACACACCGCACGGGAGGAAGACTGGGGACACGATCTGTCGCAAAAAATGGTTCGGGAACAAGTTGCACACATCACAGGCTTTGACGTCTATGATGTATATGCAAATGGTAAATAAACCTACACACTTTGCCAGATGATTTTTAAAATTAAAAATCTTAGCAAGAGGGTAAAATGGCGGACCCATCTGGCTTGTTGTCTGTTAGCCGTGCTTGTGAGGGAAAGAAGGTGCTGCGCATAATGTATGTTGGGCGGCCGCCGAGGGATCGGAAGGAATGTTGGGGGTCGTTCAGGTACTAATTACAAAATTCACAGAACCAGTCAACTGTTGGCTGTTCTTAACACCTGCACATATTCACAGAAACAAACAAGAAAAATGTTAAGTGCGTCAGTGTTGTGTGTATGGGTGTTGTGTGTGTGTGGGTGAGAGAGAACAAATACAGCTTATATCGGGTATGTTTGCTTACAATGAATCCACTTTCCGCAGTTGCAGCATTTCGATCATGGTCAAGACATGAGAAACGACCGGGACACACAGGGCACTCCCAATCCTCACGCTTCTTTTAAACTAGAAAAATACAGACCAAGAAAAGTTATGGAATTATTATGAATACAGCTAAGATGTTGCTAAAGGTAATTAAACGCAGACCCCGCCGCAGACATTCTTCAAACTTGTCGAGATGAAATTCTTAGTCCCACATTTGGTTTTGTCTTTTACATATTAACGGATTATTATTAAATTGATATTGTGCACTTAAGGTACATACGGTTCATAAAATTAATATCAAAGTGCGTACGTGTTGTCTGTAGATAACCAAGCAGGGTCAGAGAAAAACTTCTGCAGGTGATCACGTGGTCGAAAAGTCGACAGCGCGGGTGTGTCGGGAATCTCCTCGGGTCGGGTTACCACTTCGGTCTCCTGGATTGGTTGACCACATAAGACGGCACGAGTATATCTGCGGGTCACAGAAGTTCTGTATGTAGTTGTGATCGTCCAGTACCCACTCTGAAATATATTTAAGTAACAAGAAATATTCGTGTTTGGTAGTTAACCTAAGCAATGTGAGCTGTCAAGACCCTACGTTAACAACTATTCAATGTTCACCATTTTTAATAATGTACATGACTAACGTTGAGTATTTTAAAGTTTGTCTTTTGCTGTGTGGACGGGGATACAATACACCCTCACTGAGTTTCTTGTGTCTTGATTCAGATGAACTTGTTAGAAGACGGTACTTTTCGCTTTCGGGATAGCTTGCTGGTGCCTGAAGGCTTGGCATTGATGGTGGGTCGCTGCGGGGAGTGTGTTGGGCATACCCTCTGATGGACATTCGGTGGTGGTGGTAGTACTCTATAGTCAAAACCGAATGGAAACAAACGATAAAGACGGGGATAAAAAAAGTCACACATACAACATTCAAAGCCATAATATACTATTAAATATATGTGTTATGGTCGTTTCATAATTATAAGTCTTACACTGTCAATCAAGTAACACTTTGTTTATATATAGTTTATGGGTAAGTTTGAAACGTCAGCCGAAGTACAAATACGTGGTTGTGAAATATGCGGAATAATTCTCGTATAACTTTCACATGTAAGGTGAATGGTTTTGACGAAGTTCATTGAAGTAGGTGTGAAGGGTATAAGAGAATTATGCCAATTCACACATTTTGCACACTGTATGCACTCTTCATAAAATTATTTAAGAACAATATTTACCTGAAGTGAGGGGATCTTGTAGGTCCACATCAGTTTGTTGTACTGTCTCTTCTCTGGGGTCTTCTCTAGCAGTCAATCTTTCTTCACGATCCTGCAGTTGCTGACATATGAAGCTTACTCCCTGACCTGACACTAAACTTTCAGTGATTGTTCTCTGCATCTCTCTTGAAGGTTTGGCCGTCCAAACTCTTGCAGGGCGTCGTTGTTTTTTTAGTTGAAGAGAAGCGTCTTTGGTGTTCGTTGTTCTTGTTGGAAGGAGCCCTTAAATCGGTTTCCAAACCACCTTGATACGGCTGTGGCACTTCTGCAGACCTCACCAATTCTATCTTAGCCATCACTTGCTTTATGCCTTGTATAAACACTTGAAGTTCTTCGTCGGAGGTCAAATCTGCCAGCGTTGCTGAAGCCTGTTGAAGAAGAGCCTGTGCCTTTTCTTTGAGGTCATTTCTCTTTTCATGCACTGTAGACGGATTTGCTGCGGCTGATTTAACCATCTCCACATTACAAGATATCCTTTGAGAGTGATGTTGGCGAGAAGCGGAGCTGCTAGATTGACTTCGACAAACCAAGTGAATATGTTTGCACATGTTGTCGCGTGCCACTTGATCAAAACAGGTGCAAGCAAACATATGGGAACAAGACTGGCAAGGCAGGCATCGCAGCTGACACCCAGGTATGGTACAACTCCCAGCGGTAACTTTGTAGACTTCATCTCCGTCTGTCGCTTGCACTTCCCACATTTTACCTTTCTCTAATTCAGTTACTTTGTCGGTAGTTAATCCCTCACTTTCAGCGTGACGTCTCCGCAGTGTAGCGAGCCTAGATGTCAACCTCCCCTTTTGACTCTTGTTAAGACGATCAAAGGAAATGTCTCTGGCTACCTTCAGGAGGGCGTCAACGCATGCATCCACTCTCTTGTTGAATTTGCCTCCGAAGTACCTTCCCTTGAGTTGTTTGTGAAAATTTTCCAAGAACATATTCGTATTTATTCCAGCTCCTCGGTGGTAGCATGACGCCCACTGCTGCGTCCTACCCGCGTAGTATCGCCCAAAGTGATCACCAAAAGCAGCTGTTCCATCAGAGGCAGCCATTGTGTTCAGGAACTCTTGCAACATGTCCTCGAACTTAACTGGGTCGGTTTCTTCCCGCAGCGTCGTCAACATCTTGTACACTGTAGCCCTAACATCTTGGTCGGCAATTCTGTTGAGGGTATTCCGCCATGCTCGATCAACATGCCAAGCGCACAACAATTTCCTTGGCCCTTCTCCAAAAACGTCAATCCAGGCATTAAAAAACTGGTCGGCGTCATCAGTCATCACAAAAGACGGCGTGAATTCTAATCGACCAAGGTTTGCCTAAGCTTTCTGAAAGGCAGTTTCATCAAACTCCCTGTCCTCTCTGTTACTGATAATAAACGCAACTGATACTCCTTGGCCATATCAATTGGGACTACCAAGAGGGTGATGAGATTAAAATCATACGCGTTTGTCTTGTGGGTTGAGTCGAGACACATACGTGACCGGTGTCCCAGAGTGGCCATGAGATGTCGCTGCATCTGTCGCTGAATTACAAGCAGAAAATCTTCTTCCTTCAGCCCATTTGCATCGGGCGGTGGAGCATCCCATTGAGCTTTAAAGTAGACGTACGGGTTATCATGAGTCTCTTTAGCTTCGTTGACCAACAACTTAACACTGGAGGAGTCGTCATTGTCTCTTCGTTCACTGTTCAAGTTAAACTGCTTCTTAATGTTACGCAATTCCTGAGTCCCGACGAAATGGATGGGATCAACTCGGTCACTTGAAGAAAATCCATCTCTGATATCATCAATAATCCGCTGGTTGCTGACGCCCATAGCCATCTTTCCTGCCAGTTTCATTTTGTCATCTTTGCTTAGAGGGAGCTGGCCCAGTAGGCGCTCATGTCCATAGTGCGAATTGTATACGGTCACTGTCACTTTGCCATCATGGGCACATTCGACCCGGAGTCCGGCCGTGCAAGAACTTGTCATTTTCTTTGACTCCTTGTACTTCTTTCCCGTAGATATACATTTGTTGGCAGATGAAGAAGCAGACATGTTGCATACGTAGTGAGAAATTCCGTTTCTAGCAGCACGTGGCTTCACAAACTTTGCAGTGCCGGTTGCTTCAAAGTCTTTCTTCCAATCCTCGAATGCACGGAAATTGTCGAAAGAAACGGTTTTTTGCTCCATGGGTATGCTGTGATCCCTCAAATGGCATCGCAAGGCATTCAAAGAAGAAGACGAAAAAGAACACCCCTCCTCAAGGCAAGTATGCTTTCCATTAGGTTGCGATTCTGGTATGTTTTCCTTGTGGTATCGTTTGCGGTGTCTTGCAAGATTCGACTTATGAACTTCAATTCCGCATTCACTACATTTCCTCATGTCAACTGTAGACGCATCCATAACGCTGGGCAATTTATAATGTATCAAAGTTAATCAAAAAATCCGTGTGTGAGACAATATATTCCAAGGTAAAAGTTTCCAAGATCGCTAGGCTATATCCGTGGTCAGAGGCGTCTATCAATGTCGTATATCCAATATATTGATCCAGTAATGTGTCTTAACTTTGAGCAGGATTTGTATAGAATGAGAACAATGTTGAGTCGCGTCCCTCCTTTTATAGGTAAGCCAGTGCAATTACATCATCGCACGCTTTCTTTGCGGACGCGATTGTAATCGAATCATCAAGACGATGTAAAATTGGCAGCTGCTTTGTAATTTGTGCTAGTTTTGAAAAAAAAAAAAAAAAAAAAAGACGCATCCATAACGCTGGGCAATTTATAATGTATCAAAGTTAATCAAAAAATCCGTGTGTGAGACAATATATTCCAAGGTAAAAGTTTCCAAGATCGCTAGGCTATATCCGTGGTCAGAGGCGTTTATCAATGTTAATCAAATAAATCCGTGTGTGAGAAAATAATATATTCCAAGGTAAAAGATTCCAAGATCGCTAGGCTATATCCGTGGTCAGAGGCGTCTATCAATGTTAATCAAATAATTCCGTGTGTGAGACAATAATATATTCCAAGGTAAAATATTCCAAGATCGCTACAGGCTATATCCGTGGTCAGAGGCGTTTATCAATGTTAATCAAATAAATCCGTGTGTGAGAAAATAATATATTCCAAGGTAAAAGATTCCAAGATCGCTAGGCTATATCCGTGGTCAGAGGCGTCTATCAATGGGATCAAATAAATCTGGTGTGAAAAAGTATATATCCAGGGTAAAAAGATGCCAAGCGCACTAGGCTATATCCGTGGTCCAGCGAGGCGTTTATCATGTTAATTCAAAATAATCGGTGTGTGAGAAGTAATATCTTCCAGGGTACCAAGATTCCAAGTCGCTAGGCTAATATCCGTGGTCAGAGGCGTTTATCAATGTTAATCAAATAAATGCCGTGTGTTGAGAAAGTTAACAGATCTTCCAGGGTAAACAGATTCCAAGATCGCTAGGCTATAATCCGTGGTCAGGCGTTTATCAATGTCGTATATCCAATATATTGATCCAGTAATGTGTCTTAACTTTGAGCAGGCTTTGTATAGAATGAGAACAATGTTGAGTCGCGTCCCTCCTTTTATAGGTAAGCCGGGGCAATTACATCATCGCACGCTTTCTTTGCGGACGCGATTGTAATTGCATCATCAAGACGATGTAAAATTGGCAGCTGCTTTGTAATTTGTGCTAGTTTTGCAACTTTAAAATTTCTACAATAATGAAAAATACTTGGTTTATTAAAGGCGGTTATTAGTTACGTTGGCATATCCAGATTATTATACTGAAGAACAAAATAGTATTGGTAGAGTTGTTTTTGTATTAAAACGCGAAAAGGTACAATTTTACCTGTAAAATCTAAAGTTTTGTTTTCAAACCATCAAGTGATAGTCCTAAATACCAAAAGTTGTAGGCCTACAACTATATTAAGACATGCTGACGTATATTAAATTATCAGTGAAATCTAAATTCCTCAAATAAAGTCATGGTCCAATTCAATCATATTGGAACAACAACAACAAAAGTAACAACAACAACAGCAGAAGCGTGTCAGAAAGCTTGCTCTTTTTTGTTCTGTGTATGGCCATCCGTTCGTTAAAGGCGGTATGGGACCTGGGTATAGGACTTGTTATAGTTTCAGCTAGGGACGTTGCAATGCATTATGGGATTGGTTCAAAACACCCTCTGGGACAAATCCGAGATATTTCTTCTTGAACAAATGTTAAAGACACTATATCAGTAATTCAACCGAAGGATAAAAAATATTTGAAACTTGCAAATATAGCTTAAAAGTGAAGGATAAGTCTGTAGGACTCTCATAATGTATATTTTCCAACTGAACAAATGACAGAAAAGGAAGAAAACATCAGTTTTCAACGATATGAATCCCATTCAATTGTGTGTTGTGGTAAGTGACTAAAATGTCTGATTTTGTCCTTACTAGGTTGTTTCAAGACACTTGCAGGGTATGTTAGGATACCTACACTTGTTACAAAAATGCAAAATCTGATTTTTGAAGATTTTTTCGATTTTCTGATTTAGCAAATCACTGATACTGGCGATATTGGACCTTTGATGTTCATAAAATCACCAAGAAAAAAATGATAATCCCAAATAAAAAAAGTAATCATAATAATTTGTTTTGATTTGATGCCTGGGAAAAGTGCAATATTTTTTCGTTTTCCCATAGGCCCAGAGGTTTGTACCAATTTTTAAAAATAATGCACTACTTTTTTTACAGAATATAGCTCGAAAACGAAGTCGGTGACCCCCGTTTTACAAATTGTCAACTACATCGATAAATATAATATCCAAACTTTAAGAAAATTGTTGTATTATTTTAATTATCCCCTAGGCCTAGCACCCTTAAAATGAAACAGAAATCCAATAAAGGAATCAGGGCAGAGGGGAAATAAGAAGACAACAACTTCCAAATAATAATTATAATAGTCTGAGTCAGAAATATTAATTAAAAATGTTAAAATCCAGAAAAAATCCAAACATCCACATCATGCAGCGCCCGTTTAAAGTTTCGTGTATCAATGCATAGTTCAATAACGACAGCTTTATTTGAACTGCGTCACCGACATGGGTGAACGAGCATGTGTACCGGGCATGTGTATAGCAAATTGATATAGATTTATGTTTTGATTGATCGGGGAGACACCGGAAGCGAGGAAAGGTGAGCCCTGGTCTGGTAATCTCTTGTAATCTGCTTGGAGTAACAAGAGGACGTGTGCTACATGTACCTTTACCGCCTTGTCTCAGTCAGTCTGAGTCTAGTTCCAATAATTGTAACTTATGGCATCATCTTTTAAAATTTGGACATAATCTTTGGTGCCATAAGTTACAACTGTTCTGTGGAGTTCCAATGCCATTTAAGGTTTGAGATCATGAGATTTGATAGCGCCGGGGATAGCGCAAATCAGGCACCCGCCTAGTGTGGCGTCCTTACCTCATTCTCGGTGAAAATTGGCAGCAAACGACAAGAATCCGCTAAGACAGCCGGCAGCTATTTCGAAAATTCAAGTAGTGTTCAACTTTGCGATATTTCATTGAAAGTTTGTTAGTATTATCATTAAAAACTGCTTTAATAATAATATGTAGTGTAAACATTATTCTACACGTAGAGAGACTTGCCATATGGTCGATCCTAAGGTTTTCTATTCAAAATCGGAGGATTGAAAGTGACGCGATTTCTGTGTCGAAGACGATGACCGAAAAAGTACTAGACTTACATTGAATCGCCAGTTTTATTTCTCGAAATGTGTGAAATTACGTCCGAGAAAAAGAAAGTTGGTATTCCAAGTAGCGGTAACATTATTCTACCATTGTCATGTGTGTTCATGTTCTGCTTCAAAAGCAACTCTCATTGATCAACAAAACGTTTTTGGTTGTGTTCCGTATCGATGTGCTGTACGGTGGTTTAAACAAAATGGACGTCGGGTGCTTTACCTCGTGTGAAATTTCTGGCAACCGGATGTTCACACAGACCGACCGCAGCCGCCCGACGTTAAGATTTTGGTGCTATGAGCTTTATATTAGCGATCATTCCAGATATTTACAACTGATTTTTCTAAAACCGAAGAAATGTCAACTTGCCTCATGGCGTGACACTGGTTGATCAAAAAGTCAGATGAGTTTTTATCGGCCTGTTATGTGGTGTGTGTAATGTTTGGTGTGTGATGGTGTGTGTGTATATGTGTGTGTTCTTATGTATGTGTATGTAGTGTCCGAAAGTATGGTACTTACGAAAGCTATCCAAGCCTGCTGAACAATGACATCAAATTTTGGGTAATGCAGAGTCCCCTATCGGCAGCACTTACCGTTTTAATACTGCATCCACAGGTATTATAACTCTCAGCCATCCATATGTCCCACGATATGTATTTTAGAATCCATTGCATATCGAAAAATAGCCTTAAAACTTCCCGAAACGGGCGTACTTCAGTGTAATTTTTGTTCGATGAAATCAAACGTGCTATTCTTTTGTTTGGGGATATGACGTCAAAGACCAACGAGTCTCTCTGCCGTACCAGCCCGCACGCTTATTGTGTTTCACACACGCACGTCCGACACTGTATTCTTGTTTGGAAGATATTAAACAATCATGGTGACTGAATGTCCGTGACTATTTTCCGAAGCCGTGGATATCGCCACCTCATTTTGGTAACCAGACAAATCTGAACCGATGTGAAAGTCTGACACCAGTATTTAAAATTTCGCACGATTTTTTCTTTGGCAGTAGGATCGGTCATAACGTAAAAACTTTGGGTAACAACCGTTATCAGTCCCTGTGATATCGGTAAGTGGAGCATATTTTTTGTAGAAATTTCTTAATTTTTTGTTGTCTCCTGGCACATTAGCTTTGGTGGGTTCCTGTTGGATACTACTCAGTGGCGTAACCAGACCTTTGCAAATGGGGGTGCTAAGGGGTGCCAAGCTTTTTTTGAAGGTGGTGCACATTTGGTCTTCTCCATATACACTGTACAAAAAGTCAGTGTCATTTTTGGGGGGGCTGAAGGGGGGGCAAGGGTTCTGTTTGGGGTGTCTTGCGCCCCCTGCCCCCCCGCTGGTTACGCCACTGATACTACTGCCCACATCTCAAAGGTTGTTGACCCGGGGGGCTACAACCAGACGATGTGTACCATATCTATTGTAGTATGTGTGTATGGTTATTTTTGTAAAATTGTCTGTACTGTTTACAACTGGTGTATGTATGTCCTGGTATTAGCCTAATGTATGTGGATGTGTTTGGATGTTTAGGCCTTGGTGTGTGTGTGGGTGTTTTGTGTTTGGTGGTGTTTGTGTATTTATATTAACAGTGGCCTAAAAAATCATGTGTAGGTGTCTATATTTTCTTCCCCATCAAAAAAAAACAAAACTGATACCCTGGACTATTGTTAATGAGGGCCCGGTACTCCCTCCCGCCAAAACTGGTCCAGGACTATAAATTCCGAGAGAACTTTCCTCCTCTTTCAACCTGCCCCTAGACCCAGCCCTTCACTTGCGGCGGTAGTCCCTTTATTGGGTACTTCTAGCTTTGGCTTCCGTTGGCTTGCAGAAAACCCTTATAGCATATTAATATCCCAACCACCTCTTGTTTACCACCTTATTTTGCATATTGGATTTTGTGCTGTTATCTAAAATATAAAAAAATGTAAGCTGATAAAAGTTGACGTCTATATATTCATTGTCGGACGGAATTGGGCGACATACGCCCCAGTTAATTCACGTGCTGTTGGTTGTATTCCACTTGCTCAATTGATCACTTATTTGCATTTACAGCTACGATGGGTTCCTTGCGACCTGTGGTCTCTTCACCACTGAGCATAAAGCGACAGCCCGAAGGCACAGGGCACCAGCGTAAGTTTACCAGCAGCTGTTGCTATTAGATCCCGCCCAAGTCCATGACAGCCCTATGGTTCGAAATGGACCCCCGAATATTACACTTTGTCGTTGATTTCCTTAGGGCACACACCCATCGAATATAAAATGATCCTAGCCATCCATGACATCGTCAGGCATTTAGTTTGTTTAGATAGTTTAACAATGCAAAGATCATATAAAAAAAAATTTTTTTTTTCCTTTTCCCAGAACTAATCTTAAAATAAAAAATGCTAATTATTATTAATCATAAACTTGAAATTTTTCCATACACGTACAAGTAGCCTGAAGTCCCAAAATTTGAGCAAAAATCTTTTGGCCGCAAAAAAATTAAGGTCCTTCAAACTGGACTCGTAACGTGCAAATAACTATAAAACTTGCTCTAGAGGGAGGTCTTAAGCTATAGCAAGTTATATTTGTTTAGCCTTAAACATGCCTGGAAAAAAGTGGGGAATTGGGAAGTCATTCCCGGGAATTTTTGCTATTTGGAGTGGAAATTTTTGAACCTTAAAATAAGAACTACATAATAATGAAATGGTAATTTTTTTTTTGAAAATTTTTGAGGGAAATTTTATTACTATCTTAGAGGGAAATTTTGCTCATATTCCCGGGAAATTTGGCATTTTTTTAACAGCCCGGGCTTAAACCTCAACGTTTTGAAGGAACTTGGGGGTTTTTTTTTTTAAAAAAAAAAAAGGCCTTTATTTTTTTCACAACCCTCCGAAATGTTAGACGGTGTGGTACCATATTATACTTTATGTTTTTCAGTACATTCCACCTTAGCAAGTTTATATCACTTTACTATGAAATAACTGAACAAAAATACACAAGAACACACATAGCTCATACCATTGACGAGTTACTTTGGACTTTAAGCCTTATAGTCAAACATGAACAAAAATTTGGTACAATTTAATCCCAAATTAAAAAATCACCAAAATATAGAGCAGCCATCATTACAGTGCTAGCCTTCTGCTATAGCAGCAGATTCTCATTATGACTACATGCCGCTATATATACCTTAACACTAATCTTTTCCCAAATTGGGAATGGTAACAAATATGTCATTTTTGGGACCAAACTTGAGATCAATCTGACTGCTATGACTCTACAAGGCCCAAGGACTCTCCTTTTTCATAGTCCTTAGACCCCAGGCTCTCTCATTGTAGAAGGGTCATGTGTCTCCCCACAATCAAAGGGTTATAGGGGTGCCCTGTTAAAGTGCCCTTCGTGATTCCGCATCTTCTGGGTTTATTCATTGTTCACTTGATATCCATGAGAAAGCTTACTTCTCAACTTTTTAGTTGGGTCCCGACTTGATTTTTGTGATATTTCTCAAAAGCTTCTTTTCACACGGTCCCATAGGCCCACCTATGCGATAATGTTTGTCCGTTTACGAACATAAAAATACAAAATTGCGAATTTCTTACACAGATCGGAGAATTTGCACGTAAGATTATGTACCATGGATACTACTGTTAACGGTTTCAATGCCTTAAAATTCTCAATTTGTTTGGGGTAAGTTGTGGGGACGAAGGCTGGTGGATCACGAAATGCCCTTTAATATCTGATGTTTTTGATTGGTTTCTTATTGGTTTATAACTGTATTGGACTTTCCCATTTTGGAAGGAAGGGGGAATTGTTTGCTGACCAGACATAGCTTAAGTTAACCTACAATAATTATAACTAAAGTCCCACTATATGAATTTAAGGACATAAGTCGGATGTATTTGAGATCTCCTTAGAAATTAAAGGGAGATTTTATATTATCTCCCCACAATGCATCCATGCAGCTTTTAAGGGTCACTTGTTACAATATACCACTTCCCACTTGATATTGCTTGCAATTGCATGTATGACAATGTACATGTTCATGTTGATTTCCACAAAAAATGTTCAAGTTGGGTGTAAATAAATTCTCAAATCCTGAATTTCGATCGCCATGATGGATTTTTTCCCTTTTGTATCAATTAGGGTTTTCTGACCTCTGAATTCATTTTTGCTGGTGCCTAGGTACATTAATTGCATGTACAAAACCGAAGAATAACACTTTGCCCTATTTGTGAATTATTCACTATATGGAGAGAAGACAAATTGGCACACAGTTTCAGAAGTCTGTTATTGTTGATATGAGAATAAAGAAGATGCCAGGACTATTTTCCACTCCAATCAATATGGGATAACTAGGATGGAGGTTCAATCCTTGTTATTTATATCAGTCGCGTCAAAGATTTTGGTGTCTAATGGTTGAACATATGTAATTTCCTTCTGCATAAAGCCATGCATACATGCTAATCACAATCCGTTAGTTGTCCTGTGAGTCTGTGGATCCTTCAAAAGCATAACACAGTTTATAAATGAATGTCATCTTTAACCTGTGGTTTCTGCAAAATTGCAATGTCTATTTGGAGAAAATTTCGCCTCTCACAAGCTTTAAAGTGGCGTCTGTGCACATCACACACGTGTGCAGACCCGAACTAATACGCTATGACCATTTTGAAATGGGCAAGTTGTTTCCCCAGTATTGATATGGGGTGTCTGGTATGTGCAAGTTCCCGGCTCTCATATTGTAAGAGAACACAATAGACATAAATCAGGACAAGCACCTTAAAACCATCTTTTGTAGTGATAGCCCTGTCACCTTGTGGTTTACACACAGAAATGTTGTTTTCCACCCAAAATTTTCTAGTCAAACAACGAAGTTGCTGTTGCTGTTATTCAAGATGCACAAAAGTAAAGTGTGTGTGTCAGATTTGAGTGAATGACTGTAAAGGTTGATTTAAAGTCTACAGGTAGTGATCAATTGCAGAGAGAGTCGACTGATCCCCCCACTCGGTGTGAAAAGCCTTATAGGGTGATTTCACAGAAGGTCCAAAGGTCCTTGGCCAGACTTTGTCCTCCAGAACACCCCGATCGTGCAGAGAATACCAAAGAATCACCAATCCCCCTACAGACGAAGTTTTTCAGGTGAACCATGTGCATGTATTGCATTCTTTGCATGCCTGGGATCTGGAGGACAACCACAGTCCCTTCATATAATTTACCTTCTGTGAAAAGGGCCCTATTGTTTACAATAAGGACAGATGACCTATGTGGGACCATTTTTTTTGTTAGGTTTTTAATTTTGTTTATTCCAACCTGTATCCTTAACATATACTACTGTGATTACTGTGATACCTACCTCACCCATGATTCAGTAAGTATTAACATATGATGAAGTTTTAGGTTGAAAAAAACAGGTATTTGTAAACCTTAGGAATGGTAATATATAATGGAATTAGGATTCACACTAATAATAAATCATTAATTTTAACCATTGAAGAATAAAAAAAAAAGATTAGTGTTTCTTTCCGCCATCCGTAACACTATTTTGAGATTTTCACATGTTTATTTACAGTCTGATTAATAATTGTCCCTGCCGAACGAGTTCGGAACGGGGACTATGAATTGAGCAGCGTCCGTCCGTCCGTTCGTCTGTCCGTCCGTTCATCCGTGATAAAAATGTTAACCCACGTTGTATACCATTATCTGGAGTTCCGTAAGGGCGACAATGATGTAACTTGGTGGAAAGAAGCGGGTTGATGAATTCTCGACCTGATTAGATTTTGGGGGTAAAATATGCTAATTAAGTATCTAATTTGCATAATTTATGAACATTTTCCTGCAAGGCTTGTGTACAAGTTTTCTGGAGTTCCGTAAGGTGTATAATGATGTAACTTGGTGGAAGGAAGCGGGCTGAAGAGTTCTCGACCTGATTAGATTTTGGGCGTATTTCGGGCAAATTGAGTATGCAAATGAGCTAATTAATATGCAAAAATCAGCATAATTGCTATATTTTTGAAACACTACATCGGATAATCACAATTCCTTCGATGCATGAAAGCCTATCGTGGTGCACATCTTTTTTGCAATTTGAAATTGTGATATGCGGCTTAGGTATGCAAATGAGTTAATTAAATATGCGTAATTGCTGTATCTCTGAAGTGGTACGTCGGATAGGCAAAATTCCTTCGCTACATGAGACTACTATGCCATGGGGAGGGGTCGGGTGATGCGGGGTGTCAGGGGTCACTTAGGGTCATTATATTCCCTTTTTCTTTGACCACATAATCGGATGACCTATTAAGGACTACTGTCCCTATCTTTTTTTTTTCTTCATGTTGTATTATCATTCGCATAAAAAAAACACATTTTCATGCCACTCACATGTAATGGTCCTTGGGTAGTGTCCCACAGTCACCCCGGTCATTAGAGGTCATGGCCCCAAAATGGTCAGAATTCTAAAATTGATTGGTATATCCACATAATTCAATCAATTTTCATGCTATTTGGATACAATGGTCCTTGGGTTGTGTCCCACATCATGTTGGTGACCTTTGCCCCAATTCACAAACTGCAACGGCAGACGACACTGCTTTGTGTAAACACTGTATGTTTGGTTAATAGTACAACCACAAATGGTCCACCAAATTGGCCCATTGACAGTGTTTGTGTGTGGTTTACCACATTTGGGTACATTTTGTTCATAACATCAAAAGGAAACTTTTCCCAGGCCTTTAAGGGGCATTTTGGGTTACATATTATCCTCATCCCCCAAATTACCTAAAAAAGTGATTTTTATATCATCTGAATCATTAGCCTAAGTACATAATGTGTGCTGAGTCTTATGTGTAGATACCATCTATATATAAATACATTTTACAAGACGTATGTGCGTGACATCCAAAAGGGGCAGGGCCTAACACTTGATCACACAGTCACACTTATGTGCATCACGCTTAAAGCATGGAGCGTATGCTTATCTCGTAAAAGGTATTTTGACAAAGAGTGTAATATTTGATCTATTAATATTTCTATTGAATGAAATGTTGATAATTTGCCACTTGGCCAACACTGTTGAATTGTATACATGTACAATGTATAGTACAATATACAAGAACCTAAATTTTGGATGAGTTTAATGAAACAAGTTTCCAATTAAACTGTGAACCAGTTGTAACATTTTGACTGAATTGATACTTTCAGTACCATTATTTATTTGAACTTTTTTCTTGGGTAGCCCTTCAGTGCATTGCACTGCTATTGCATGGGGGCAATAAATAGTAAGAGTAGATAATGTAGGCCTGAAAATAGGCCAGGTGATTATAACAACTTGTTTGTAATTTCATCTTTTTTACAGCCATCAGTACGCAAAACACATTGTAATGGTAGAAAGCACAAAGAGAATGTGAGGATATATTACCAAAAATGGATGGAGGAACAAGCTCAGAGTCTTATTGATAAAACAAGTAAGGAATATTTCAAGTACTCATCTTTTAAGACTTAGTTCAAAATAGATGTTGAAGTACCCCTGGCCATTTGTCCAGTTATCATATTCGTCCTTAATAGCCATGCCCCAATGAGCGCCCATCCTGACTTTTTCGACCATATTATTAGTGCTGGGAAATGTAAACGTTTAAACGTATACACGAACGGAAGGGTAACTAAACGTTTAGAAAATTCACTACACGTTTACACGTCAGCAAACCCTACTATTTTCAGTATTATTTTAATTGCTGAAGTCAAATTTTCACCAAAATTACCCGCCATCAGTGAAAAGTAAAGTTAACAGTTCCAATGCTTCAAGAAATGGTTTCCGACTTTTACGGAAACAGGGAAATCCCCCGTTTACCAAGTTCTTGTACGTGAGTGGAGCGACTTCGGCATATACACCGCATAACACGGCCCCAATTACGCGGTGCTTCAATTACAGAGGGATCTACAAAAAAAGGTAAAATGGCAGCTCCCACAGTGATTCGTCGTTTGGGATCTTTGGGATATTCAACTGCTTTATTTTGGATTAAAACATAACATAGGTAAGTACAAACAAAACATTTTATGGTTCAAGATGATATTTGTGATCGAATGCAAAGCCGGGTAACTCGGTTACGAACAATTTATGGTGCAAGAATTGCATTTGCGTGGAAGCGCCAAATTCGGCAGTCGTTAAGTTGTTATGACCGTTTAAACATTTGAACGTTTAAACGAACGGAAATGCAGACCGTGTAAACGGATAGGAAATTAAACGGTAACTCCCAGCTCTACATATTATAAAAGGCCCTCCTATTAGCTGCCCACCCCAGAACTATGCCATGTCTGTTTAATGAAACCATTTCATATGCACTAAATGAATTGATTGCCTACCTTTATAGTACTTATTTGAAACTTGTAGACAATCTGAATTAGTGGGCAGGGTACTTTGGGTCTTCCAGTAATGTACATCATAAGTGCCCACTTAAGAGCCCTGGGCACTAATAAGGACAAATAGGGTACATTGACCACAAAAGACTATGGTCTACTTCTCTAACAGGCAAGGGCCACAATATTATGGAAAGTTGGGTAGTGGACATCAGGCAAATGTACAATTTCATAACTTTTTTGTAAAAATTTGAGAAAAAGTCAGGATCCTGAATTTAGAAAATAATTGCATCTTATTTTATCCCCAGAGGGTGTATTGAGTCAATCCCACAATGCACCAGTTTTGGAAAATTTCACATCAATGGGGGTCATGTGATGTGATCCCACAAAAATCCTATTCTTAACACATAAAATCCTGACTTTTATGCTCATTTTTTTAGCCCACAAACCATTAGCATTTAGGGAATTGTTAGCATGATCACGAAATGTCTTGTGGTTCTTAAACTTTTGGAACACTTTTTATCCCTTAGAAGTATTGACATGTGTTTAGTACAGTACAGTATAGGCATTATGGGATTGCTTCAAAACACCCTCTGTTCTATAAGTTTTCTATTAATGTAACAAAGAAGGCGCATTCAGTCACAAAATGTACCTTAATGCCCATTTCTGTTATCCCAGCAACATAGGGATATATGATTCTTTTGAACCCTGTAGTATGCCAGTAGTGGGAAAACAAAGCTTAGAAGGGAAAGTGCATCCAAAACTACCCCTCCACTTCCGCCACCTATGAAAATTGTGCATTACATTTAACAATCAATACTTCCTTTTCTTTCAACAGCTGAAGCATATCAACAGGGCAAAATACCACACAATCCATTCCCAGGTGCAAAGACAAATGCAGATGGACCTCCTGGTGTAGGACCCCCGCAACGTGCAATGGTACCTCCCCCAACAAACTATGGTCCTCCAGGTGGTCCTCCAAGGCCGATGGGGCCAGGAGGGCCAGGCATGGGCCCTCCACCTCTCATGGGTCCTCCTCCTCCAGGGATGATGATGGGACCACCAGGCCCAAGAGGTCCAAGTAAGTTAAAAACTTGATCAGTTATCTTTATAATGAAATAGAATTCAGCCAGAGTATTTTTGCAGATGTATATTTAATGGAGTAGATCTGTAGATCAGTGAGTAAAATCTTAAGGATCTATGGTATGATAAGTTCACAAATGTTTTATAGAAATCCATTCAAAAAAAAAGTGTCTGAATTGAAAGTCAAATGAGGCATGTGGTAGAGTGAGCAGCGCCATTTTTCTCCTTTCTGTGAGAAAAAAAAAACTCAGCTGGTAAGTTCAAAGATAACCAGTTTTGCTGCTGAATATTTTCCACAGTGGTGTATATAGCCATTCATACACCTACTGATGAATCCTTCTGTATTGAGAACTCTGTAGGAGCCTCATAGGCTACAGGCTGTCACAGTCATCCCCTTAGAACCAGAGCTGGCTATGTCCAAAAATGGTATTTTGAGATCAACTTTAAACTCGTCTGATTACAGCTAACAAAATCAGAAAATGAAGTATAAGCTGAAAATCTGGAATAAGTAGTAATCTTCCAGGTTTATGTCACTTAACCTTTTCAAAGTTGTTATTTAGGCCTCATACTCGTTAATCTACTGGATGGTCGAAAAATGCCAAAATAGACATAACCAGTTCTGGTTCTAAGGGGACATAATAACTGATGTGGATTGAATGTACATGTGATGTGATGAATCTTTTGTCCATGAAAAACATTAAAAATTCCAAGTACCGTACTGAACTGAGTATAGTCCCATGTTCGATTATTATCTCACCCCAATTTTGAAAGAATCTGAAGAATAGAAAATCCTATTATAATCCCACAATGAGTTCTTTGCTGGAAATCAATAGATTATATGGATTTTTTGTTAAAATCACTATTTTGGAAGTTTCTTGTTGTAATTTTCTTTACAAAATTAATTAGGACTGTGCTTCAGTTCATTTACAGGTCTTTGTTGATCACGCAACTCATTTGACACTAGAAAATATCTGGAATAAGTTCAGCTCTGAAAAGGCTGATATGCCTGTGGGTTTTATCATTATGTTAGGATGGAGATCCTATTATAATCCCACCCCTAAATTCAAGCTAATTTCATGTTAAAAACAGATGGGACTATACTAGGGTCAGTACATTCTATATGGTGCAATGGCTGCAACCAATTGATAATTGTTGGATATTTGTGTTCTCTAATGCAGGATCTTAATCTCTATTATAGTCCCATCAGGGGATGTCACAGAAAATTTTGAGCACAAAAATAAAAAGAAAACACACTTTTCCTTTTCATTTAAAAAGATGATTACATTTGAAATCCATGTAATTCAGTAAAAGGTTTGCAAAATAATCAACATGTTTTTAATAGCAGTATTCTCCTTTTGTTGAATCCTGCATGTTCACAACCAAAAGTGTGATAAACAGCAGTGTCCTAATATGTGTTGTGTGCATTGCGCGTCTGGGACTAGTGTGCAGCACGTACATGGGGGATCAACTGTGGGTTCATCACAGATCAACAATGCACACTCATATAATTGTTGAAAATTATAGGGTTTTTCAGGCACTTGGTTTTGAGGCACGCTAATGTGTGATTGCACTCAATGGTTCTTCTGAAATAGCTTTTAGTGGTGTGATTTAGTGCACGCATCAATTTCTAATCCAGTTTAAGGTGCTGTAGTAAATACACCCCTACAGCACACCTTTCCACAGGGCTACAAGAGGCCCTATGATTCATATGTGTACACATACATTGTAGTTTCAAACACAAATAATCAGTTTTAAGATGTTACATGTTAAACTAGAATGAATTGAAATTTCAAGTACCAATATTTCCCCAGTATTGTGGCCATGCACATATTCCCACATTTAAGTTCTGGAGATAATTGCTGCATATGGCTCCACTGCATGTGTCACAGGTTGTTCACACTTACTGGCAGCTGTGAGATGTTATATGCAGTATAGCCTTTCTTTGGACATTATGTTAGTCAATAATGTTCAGAGAGCATAGAGCATAGAGCATAATACGTATCTTAAGTTGTAATATGAGAAAGCAATATTTTGTAATTAAAGAGAAGTCATAATGGGCACTATATTTGTTATCAATTTGAAGGGAAAATGTGATTCATTTAAATTGCATTTGGTTAAAAAAATTGGTGTACTGTTGAGAGAGGAGATTGAAAATATCACCCACCCAAGTAGCTCCACAATGAGAACTTTTTAAACAGAGTTTGGCAACACGGTTTCGCGATGACGTCACGGTGATTACCAATTTTGCCACAAATCTGGCCAGGCCTCTGACTGTGACAGTCTGTCGATTCCCGTAATCAATTTTCACGTTCATTCATCACACTCAGTTCGGGAATATTACCAGAGCTTCGACAGCTAAGGGACATAATAACGGCCCCTTAATGCAGTGGACACACAGCAACCAGTTCTGCCATGTTTCTGCTAAGTCCGATGACGTATGAGATGGCAGAACATATGGCAGATGGCATTGGATGGCAGAACAAATAATTTGATGCAATCGTCTAATGGCGGTGCCCTGGGTGAGAATGAGAAACCACCGTGACGTCATCATAAACAGTGTCCAATATCCGCCCAATTCGCCGGGAGCTGATTCCAAGTCAGAAAAAGTGCTTAAAGTCACTTTCCTCTTGTTTTATTCATCATCACCTCATAAATATATAACAGTATAAATGTAAAAACATATACAATTTAAACCAGGGCCCACATCCTATGCCATTTTGACTTCTCTTTAATATTTCAAATTCAATTGACTTTCACAATGCAAGTACTAATGTTACTGTGTTTATTTTTCAGTGTTGAGACCTATGGGTCCTCCCATGATGATGCCACCTATGGGACCAGGTGGTCCACTGTTACAAAGACCTCCTACAGTACAAAATGGACCGGCAAAGAAATGACAGCCGTGATGGGAATCATGAACATTTTTATGACTCTGTAAATACCTACCTAGCCAGATGGACCAGCTGGCTTTGTTCCCTGTAACATTAAAAATAAATTGCTACAACTTTGAGATTTCATTCAGGCATCCAACTAAAATTGTTGTTGCCTTATTGCAGAGCAGTGGTCAAAAGTAGCCAAAAATACATTAAAACAAATCACATCATGGCTACAATTGGATTCTGACCATTAGGTGTAACTTTTTGAAACATTGCCCATTTTTATCGTATTCGCACATTACTTTGAAATCTTAAACATCGTACATGCTGGCAGTGCTTCATATTCTGCATTAGAAGAGCTTATACAAGTTTGAGTTTAATATGCGATATCCACTTTTTCACTTGTTGTAACCAAGTATGAAGTTTTTTGTGTCATCGACTTAAAGATCGATACATAAGGATTATTTTGGTTGTATTTCACTGTGGTATAAATGTTAACCCTGCACTTATTGCTGTGCTCTTGCATTGATCGATGATACTTGGTACAATGATAGAACATGTTGAACACCATTTGGTCATGTTTGCACATATGTCATTATGATAGTCAATTTGCATATTTCTTTTTTTCAGAAGTAAACTTCTACAGCGTTGGGGACCAATGGTCATGTTCAGGTCAATTTTTCATGTTCATGTCTCCATTTGCAAACCACAGAGGCATGATTATATCAAGTATTTGTATATTTCTTTGGAACCTTAAACATTTTACATGCTGGCAAATATAAACTTCAGAGAAGATTATGCAAGTTTTGAGTTTAGCCTGTGAGATCCACTGCTTTGAAATGTGGCATTGTTTTAATCAATAGCATAATTGTTTAAATTGTCAATGAGGTAGAGCATTGGGCTAGTTAACCTGTGTGTCAAGTTATATAGTTAATGAAAAAAATTAGTTTTCTTAAAAACTTAATCCAAGTAAGTCTTGACACGATGCCATAAGCTCTTTGCAGATAGCACTATTTATTATTTTTCATGGCCTTTTAAAGGGACATTTAGTGATCTGCAGCCACATCCCACACCTTACAGTGTACCTTCAAACACTCACGATTTTATATCATCTGAAATGTTTGCCTCAGTATAGTATGATCTCAGTCGTTAGCCTAGATGTAATATGTGTGCCTATCTTACTTAAAGATTCGAGCTTCTCTGGATGAAATGAATTTTGTTAAGTACAACTGTGGCATATGGGGCAATTTGATGCAAACATTTACTTTTAACATCAAAATGTACCATCACAATCAAATGAAATTTTAAAATAACATATTCTCAAGGCTGTTTTAGTAAGCCATACACAAAATAAAAATGATCACAAAATGCTCCTTTAAGGGACTCTTCCAGGGAAGCACATGGCAATTTTCAATTTTGTCTTAAACTTTGTTAAATGTAAGAAAGCTCAAGCATATGTTTGTGTTTCAGTAAGTGTACAATTTGGGAAGTTCACATGTATGCATAATTTGCTTCTGAATATTCAAGTAGTCAGAGTTGTTATATTGACAGCCTATGTTTTTAAAGCAGAACGTTTCTTTAACAATACTTGTAAAGGGTTACAATAGTAGCAGTGAATATGTTTGAAGAACTAAGTATTGCAATATCATGTGCTGAGCTATTTCTTAATAAAACCTGACAAATCTAGTGACTGATCTTTGTGTGTGCAAATTATAGATAAGAACTCTTCCCACAATTACTGTGTCACAGGCAAATTTACAAAGTGTATGTGTGTGTTCAATGAAATACAACTTTGGGCATCTTTGAAGGATGTGTTAGCAATTTTTCTTGTCCATGTCAATGCACAGTAAGTGCCAAAAGGCACAAGGATCTTGCGCAAATAATCTTTTCTCTGTGCTAAAATTTGGGACAAATATACTACAGCTATACCACATATAGTTGTCGTCATTATCTGGTTGACCAGTTATTCAATTTGCCCACAAACTGTAAGCAATTTTTGTCCAAAATTGATCAAGGTCTTATTACGCTTATCAATCTAAGTACTGAATCTGTCAATTAAATGCAAGTTTGAAGCTGATATTTCTTCCAAATATATCGGAAGATACCAATCATAGTCATGTTGCACACCAGGTTACCACGTGCTACAATCAGCCTACAGCCCATACCCACCATCCCCTAGATATGACATCATTCGGTACACAATCCATTACTAATTTCCCATTGGCTGATAAGTAATGCAACATGCAACGCCAGGTCGATCCCCTATGGATACAAGTAATT
>JAMKCH010023259.1:0-91904 GCA_023653785.1 Ophioderma brevispina
ACTCTCTCCCTCTCTCTCACTCGCTCGCCCGCCCGCTCGCTCGCTTGCTCACTCACTCTTTCTCTTACTCCCTCTCTTACTCTCTCCCTCTCTCACCCTCATGCTCTTCTCTCTCTCTCTGCTCTCTTCCATGCTCTCACCTCTCTCTCCATTGCTCTTACTCCCCCTCTCTTATTTTCTTATAATACACAATCTAGGAAAACCAGACACATGAAAAATTATTCCAGACTAGGCAAATACCGGTACATACATTTATGTACAGAAAACTTGGAAAATTTGACAAGCTTCTCTATTCCATTAAATTGAGAGCATCTAGACTATTATCTATACCTAGAATTTGTTTCATTTCGAAGTGTGTTCCTACCAAATTGGATTTTGAGATCAAAATACATCATATATTGAAAAAAGAAAAAAAACCTCTGGAATTTTTGTTTAAATCACTGAAAATACCTTTCGTACAGGTCTTGAAAATTAAAATTGAAAATTTTACGGGAACCTTGTCCTCTCATAGCACATGGTGTGCATGTACATGTAGCTGCAAGAAGAGGTGCAGCTACATGCACATGTACATGTACATATAACTGCAACAGGTGTCTTATGGCTTTTTTGTCTGTGTTGATTTTTTTCCCTTTCAACTGTATTTAAACCAGGATGAACATACAATTTATCTCCTAATTTTACTAATAAGCTAAAATTTTGCATATTGTGAATACATTACAAATACACTGAAACTACAAAGGAAAATGTCATGCTTTGGACAACTCACAAAATATGGCCCTGTAAATTTAAAAAATCCTTGCTAATTATTATCTTTTTAATTTTTAATTTAAATATATTGTGGTGTCTTAAAAAATAAGAATTAATAGAGCTGACTAAATAAATTTGAATCAAATTCAATTTAATTCATTTTTTAAAACATATCAAATTTTATAACTTGGGTAATAATTTTTATTATACAGGTATTTTTATTAAATTTTATGTCATGCATCGACAATTCCACGCTAGTAAAAGGTATGACATATGGCGCCTTTTGAGCCTAGGTTAATTTTGCATAATGAGTAATCACATATCACTGTCAGGAGATAATTATGACACATTTAATGTGCTTTTCTTTATCGTAGCAGTGTAGTATTAGGTGACTCACTGTGACACTGTTCTGGTCTATTGGAAGTATTTTATATCCATAAAGAGCAATTAATTATAGGTTCTAAAAAAATTGTGTGCCTCAAAATTTCACAATGTGTGTATTGAATTTAGTAGGAGGTAATTGGGCAATAAAATTGCAGAAACCAGGAGCTTAATGTTTACAAAACAAGGCAAAACAAAATATCACCATGTTGCTAATTAAGTCTTGTGTATTTTCCCCTTTTTCTCCTTAAATAAATTAATAATTGCAGACAATATTCAAACAACTTTTAAATTTATTCCTGCCAAATGAGTTTAGAAAATGGTTTTTAAATTGAGCTGTGTGTGTGTGTGGAGGGGGGTGTCTATGCGAGTGTGTGTGTATGGCATGCATGCATGCACATGTGTGTATGTACATGTGTGGTCAACATGTTAGCACTACATTGTAGATGGGCACTGCACTGTATCAACAGCCATATTGATGGATTTTAGCAGGACTTGGACATTGGCCGGTATTCACAAAGAAGTTAGTCCATGGACTAACTTCTTTGTGAATACCGGCCAATGAGTCTTGTTTTAGAGTTGCAGTTGTTATCTCAACACTTGGGGTCAGAAGTCATCTAGGGGTCATTTAAGGTCATTTTAACTGGACCACTAACCATGTACATAATTGGTTTCTGTATGAACATACTTTGATGGATTTCAATGGGACAGGACCACATTGAGCCTTGGGTAGCACATGTGACGTCAATGCATGTGGATTCAAAGGTCATCTAGGGGTCATTTAGGGTCATTTTAACACAAATATTAACCATGGACATCACTGTATTATACTTTGATATATTCCAATGGGACTTGAATACATGAGTACACAGCAGTCTTCTTAAAGACACTATCAGTGATTCACCGGAATGAGTCAAAATATTTGAAGTTACCAGGAGTAATTAAAGGTGATCCTCATTGCTCGGACGGCATATATTAAGCTAAATACCAATGGAAAGCTTCTTTTATCGCGATTTTATATGTCACGGTGTCATATTTATGCTACTCACGATTTAGTTACAAGAGCCAAAATGAAAATCGTCTTTCAAGCAACACCACTTCAGCAAAAGTCAATATTATTGATTTGGGCACTGTGAGGTGGTGACGTCACCGATTGTGCAATCGTCTATGCAAGTAAACAAAATCCCACTCACTTGTATCGCTCGCTTCTGCGCTTTCGAAGACTTACCATTGTTTTCTCCAAAATTTGCTCAACTAAATCAGAATTATGAGCAATACAGATAACTATCTGTTGAAGTATCTGATATAGGATGGCTCTATCCCACTCAGTCACCAGAGAAAGCAGTTCAGTCGGCATTTTATACATACTGAATTCCTTGCTTCACAGTATTGCTGCAATTTGTTATGGTAAACAAATTGTCGCTATTTAAAGTAATTACCACCATGTTACGCTCGATGAGCCAAGACTTTACCGGAAACCCAATAGCAAAGCCAACAGTGATTTATTAAAAAAAGGTTCAATAACCATAATTGAGTGACTGTCTCCTAGTCTGAGAAAAGTAGATTAAGATATTTTCCGTTACTCCCCCTGATAGCGCCTATACCTCATGCAATTCCATCGGTTAGCATAAGAGGGTGTAACATAAATCAATGGAAGAGCCGTGTCTTTACGCACGCGGTAGTTTTTGACAACCACCCATGCTCCAGGGGCAGGTCTCCCTCACTAACCTCAAAGGGCAGCTATTTATTTTTCATGCTCCAGGAGCATGAGTGGTGGTCAAAATCTCACACTTTCGTGTAAACACAGCTGGCCTCCACAAGCTCTGAGCTCTGCTCGCTACTCACGATTCATTGTAAGCGATGAGAATTGAAGCGATTTTTTTCACATTTCTTGCACACTTATGAAGCCGGGAATTATAATTACCAATCAACAGAGATCAAGGAACCTAGTCAACCAACATTTATCGCTATATTGGCGAAATTCAAAACAGGAGAAGAGGAGTGATTTGGGGTTCCTTTACATTGGTAGATGCATTGCGCAACAAGACTTGTGCAATCGCCTACGTCACACGAATTTGCCAAGGTCAGAGAAGGAAAGCTTATAAAGCGTATTTAATGGGCGTAAAATTGCAACGAAATATAGGGTTAGTTTTTGGCTTATAGCGACTATATTATACGATTATTTTTTTTGGAAAAGATATTTTTGGCATCTTGAAGTCATAAGCTTTCCATTGGTATATAGCTTAATATATGCCGTCCGAGCAATGAGGATCACCTTTAAATGTGTCGGATAAGTCAGTAGAATTCTCATAAATGATTTTTTTTGCAACTGATAGTGACATTTGATGGGGACATATTTGGGGGACACTGTGTAATTCCTAGTTCTGCTTGTGTTTTAAATTCTTGACAAGAATGATGGAAAGCAAAGCACCATTAAATGATTGCATCCTTCTTTGAAAACAAAATGCCATCATGTAGAGTTATACATCAGATGTGATTTCACAGTAATATGTGTATGTTTTTGGGTCAAGGTTTCTTTGGGGGCTAAGTGGGCTCCCCAGCTTCATAGGAATCTTTGGGCCTTGTGCATGCATGTATGCTCATACCAAGAACACCTGGTACATGTAACAACCACTATTTCAGTTCAAATATTTTACTCCTCTTACCCAGCATAAATTTCAACCAACAAGAATTGTGGCAGAGTGGGGGTGTCTTGAAGATGTGGCTGCTGGATACCAATGATCTTTGGGATGAATTTGTGTCACAGGTCAAGAGGAGATAATCATAAATGCTAGTGATGACCGCTGTCTTCACACATGTGTTTTACAGGCAACTTTAGGTGAAGTACATAGGCCTACATGTACATGTACACGCATTTATTTGAAATCCCTGGTGTGGGGTATCATCATCAGCCTCCGATATGGGCCTTTCTCATCACTACTTTTGTGGAATATACCAAAATCATTATGCTTTTGTTTCTGTTATTTTGTTTGAGTGTGTGTGTATGATGGTTGTGACACCACTTTTGTTTATTTGCAACAGCATGGGATTTCAATGTTCAGTGTTTGAAAAAGGATTTTTTTTCAGCAAATATTGAACAAGACGGGAATGATTAATTAACACTTAAAATAGTGAATGGAGTGATATTCAAGATGTGCAACATGCTTGCAAAATTGTTGCCATGGTTTTGTCTGCACTGCGTGGTGAGACTGACTGAATTTCAATAGTAACTCTATCAACGCAGTACCTTGCCAATATTTATTAAGAGTAACTAGGTGTCGTGGAAGAGACCGATCAATATCGCCACCTTGTCAGCCGAGTTTATCATCCAGTGGAGATTAAGCAAGGCGATACTTAGATATTAATGAAGTGATGAAGTGACTTGATTTTATAATCTGCTTGTGTTTTTTGTTCTTTATCGGCTAGGATTTGTTCTAGACATACATGTATTTGATAAAATTGGCAGACTCGCATGTAAATAATTTCATTTCAAAATGAAATGTATCTTACAAGCCCATTCGCATGTGTGGAAGCAGATGGGACTGAAAAAATCTCTCTTGAAAAGTCTACTTGTAAAAGCTTAATGATACAATAATGATTATCAAAATTAAAATTGTTCCCCAAATGGCTTAATTAAAGCCAGATGCAGAATCAAAATTTATATTTTTTTGTGTATTATTTAAAAATTGTCAACTAAAATTAAAGATTTTCCAGCAGCTGAAAAACCACAAAATAAATAAATCTACAAAAAGGCCTGGTACCTTTGAGGGTCTAATTGCCATAGCTCTGTCCCTAAAAAAAAATCTGAATTGGAATTACATTTTTGGGGGTAAAAAGTGTGTGTGTGTGAGGGAGAGAGGGGTGTGGGTGTGTGTGTGTGTGCGTGTGTATGTGCATGCACTTCATAATCAAAACTTTTCCTGTATGTGTATGCACTTGTATTGCATATACATTGGATATGCTTATGTTACTGGGAGTGTCGAAGTTGTGTATTCATTACTTGTAGCAAATATCAAAATGGAAAATCAATTACAATAAATCAATAGTACCAATTACACACATGCATATAGGAAACCATTTGTACTAAATATATATAGCAACAACAGTATTCATTATGTTCCACATTTATCCATGCAATTAACTTGATTACCAACATTGAATTATATTTGCATTCCCATTTGAAAAACTATCATTCAATTACATAATGGAATTTTCAGTTATGGTATATTATGCCCTTCATTTGCTAGGCTAATGGAAGTCTTTGGACTGTATGAGATTCCAGATACTAGTATAACATTTTGCTAGACTCTGGCAAATTCTTGTCATCAGTTTATGCTATGTGGTGGGTAGACCAACTCTGTACTCATATGCCAAAAAAAAAAAAACACCCAAAGTAAAATTGTTGTAAGCCTGAACTGAAAGATTTTTTTTTTTTTGCCTATCCAATATTCTCTTCACAATATCATATCAACAATATCTGATGGCTGATTAAAGCTGATGCACTTTTTGTTTATCTATTTAAAAAAATAAACCTGGAAGAAGGACAAAAAAATGAAGCCAAAATAGACACACCAGTACATATTTATTTCACCCTTATACATACTTTTATAAGACTAATCTCTGTTGGGTTTCAATCAGATGAAAAGTGGGGAATTTGACTTAAAAATCAAAACTGCCACCAAGTTTCATTCAAGTTCTTGTACAGGGGACTTGGTACTCATATTTTTTATTTTATAACATTCGGCATTTGCCAGGCAAAACCCAATATCAGAGATGTAACTTTTCCGGAAATTTCTGGATTTCCAGATTTTTGGCCATAAATAAAAAAAATCCGGAATGAAAAAAAAAACATTTTTATGATTTTTGTGTCGCCTGCCCAAGGCAGGAAGACACATAGGGATACTTTGTCCACTGTAGCTTGTCGTTGTTGATGATTGTCTGTGCTGTCTGTTGTGAAAAAGGGGTGCAACATTTGCTGTATATATCCACATACTTTTGATGGATTTAAACCAACATTGGGTCACAGTTGCAACAGGGCATCCCCACTTGTTGAGGAGGTCAAAGTCAACATGCCAAGGTAAAAAAGGTCATGTTTTTTTTTTTTTTTTCTGCCCCGAAGGTCAACTTATAAAATAGGCGGAATATGTATAAAATTTGACCTCATATAAAAAGTTGATGGAAGTTCATTGGAACCAAACTTGAAGCATAGGTGCAAAATGGGATCCCTCCTTTGTTGATTGAGGGTCAAAGGTCACAACCAAGGTCAAAGGCCATGTGGGTCAAGTTGTAAAATGGGCGACAAATGTAAATGGACCTCATTGAAAAGTTGAAGTTCAATTGGAACCAAACTTGAATCATTGGTGCAAAATGGGATCCCTCATTTTGTTGATGAGGTCAAAGGTCACATATCAAGCGTTCAAAGTCATGTTCGGTCTATCAATAACCGCCGGCACGGCAGGCGACACAAGCGGTCGCAGGGACCGATGTATTTTTTTCCAATTTCTGAGATCAAATTGTAATGATAATTTTGGCAAACTGCATCAAAAATCCAAGTTTTAAGTACCAATTTATTTTAGAGAAGGGGTCTTGTACCCTAAAATCGCTTGTGAAAATGCGTTCCCCAGAGATTCTCTGGATGCTTCGCTACAGTTTTGGCCTTCCCGTCGGTTCACATTTTGGATTTTCAGGAAATGGGACTACTCTTTTGTTACATCTCTGCAATATATGCATTAAATTCAAGGGACGCCTTCAGAGTAGGGGGAAAGATTTATGGGAAGAAGTCCGATATTATACAGGAGGAAACCGAAGGTCTCAGAGAAAACCTGCGAGGACGAATATGAATTGGCAACCAAATTCACATGCAACACTGGCTCAACCGGGAATCGAACCCGGGCCGCATTGGTGAAAGGTGAGAGATGGCGACTCGACCCCTACACCAACTCCCCCTCCCAAATCTCAAGGGATAAGCAGCAATTTGCTAATTTGGAACATCAAAAAAAATCCATGTATTAGTATTTTGTTACTGGGATGGATGGGCTAACATAACCTGCAAAGCATATCACCAAAAATATCTGATTACAAATTTTGATTTAAAAACAGTCCAGCCATTTGATTGTAGAAGCAAAAATGTACAGGCTAACTAAAATAGGACAGTGTGTGGTTTATCACATTTGGAAACGTATTTGTCCTTAACATCAAAAGGAAACATTTCCTGGGCCTAAAATTGAGAAAAATATGAAATTTCTTCTGTTACCAAAATCTCAATTTTGATGGAGTAAAGTGTGTGTTGGGGTGGGGTGCAAGCTTGCAAGGTTGTTGATTGGGTTACCTACTTTTAAATTTTAAAAAAACTGCAGTGGCATCATCCTCTGAACAGAGTATAGTGAAAGCTGGAACATAACATTTTAAATTGGGGGGGAATCAAGAAACGATATCTTATTTAAAAAACATGTTAAAGGTGCATGTCTTTGGGGACTCCCATGATTACCCAGAAGTGTGTATGATTTTCATATCAGCTGAAAAGCTGTATTTTCTCCCCCCCCCCCCCCCCATTGGGTTTGTCCAAATTTCACCATTTAAATCCATTCATTTCCAAAAACAAACACTGCTCATCAATATATAGCACAGTAATGAATGGCCCTTGCAATATGCATTATTGTCTACCATCAAATCCAAAGTTTGTTTTCCCAGATACTCTGGTGAGGAATGTATGTGCAAGTGCCATTCTCTCATATATCAAGTAGAGAAAACATAGCCAAATCGAACAAGCAACCTTAACTCAAGTTGTGGCTTTGGTCTCTTTGTAATGCGGTTAACCATGATATGTAGAATGCACTCTATTCAGTTGACATTACTTTTAGATTGCACAAAGGTTAGTATTTCTATATTAGTAAAGAAATCAAAAAGAACACTGCGTGAAGTGAGTATAAAAACGATGTTGAATCTCAACCCAGGCCAAAAATACAATACTATATTTTCTCAATTAAAATGTAGAGAAGGGACTATTTTGAAGTTGCATTAAATCTTAAAGGGGGATGACACATCTGTATGTTATACAATTTTAATCTTGATGGCCCCAAAACTCCATCTGTAAAAGTTTCAACCAATAATTCAATCTGTTTTGATTGTTTGGAGAGCTAAAAACTATGTTTTTAAAGCCCCATGGTTGTCCAAATGGGCACATCTTTATAACATTCCAAGCCAAACATTGTTTGCCTAAGATACTAGGACAATGACACCAAAATTTGTCCACTTCCAGTAAAATCTGAGGGCTCTGGGTGGGGCGAGACTATGTGATAGGGCAATGAAACTTTAATTCTGGAAACCCATTGCTGAATGTAACTAAAACATTATAATATTATAAGGTAGAAGAAACATTGGCAGAAATGGGCATTGGGACCAGTGACCTACTGGATTTGTCAGTGCAATGCTCAGACTATGCTCTAACTCAGGAATTAAGAAAAAGTACAACTGTACGGCATTCACAACCAATTTAAATGCGCCCACTATTAGTGATCCACCCAAATTTCGAAATTTGTCGGAGTATTCTAAGTAAAGGATAGTCTGTAGAATTTAGAATGTCACATAGTTATATTTTTCCAATTGCAAAATGCCAAAAAGAAAGAAACAGTTACTGTTAAAAATATGGAATCTCCATCGTTACTGTTGTAGAAGTGTCAGTATGGACAGGTAACTAAAATACCGGGGGGTTCTTAGTGTAAAAGGGCATGGTACGGTGTATGTGCGGCCGGAGAAGGGTTGCATTTTCAGCGATTTTTTTTGGATATTGAACGGTCCCTTTTCTTGCAAAAATTGGATATGAACGGTTCATTGGTTGCAAGTGATTTTTCCAATGGGATACAAACCACAAATGTGAAAAATAGTGCTGCCAGAATGGCTCAAAATACATTTAAACGGTTAGGTTTCGCTCAGGTTTTGGGGGGACTTTCAGCCCCAAAAAACCTTCACCAAAGCAGGTATAAGGATGGGTAGCAAATCTGTCATTTTGGATATTTCGGTGGTAGTGTTCAACACCCGGCCGCCATTCCCTACCCAAACCAAACTGAGAAACCCCCCGGACTAAAATATCCCATTTTGTCTTTATCAGGGTGCTTTCAGCCTTATAACTAGGATAGCTATACTTGTTACAGACATGCAAGAATTCTGATTTTTATTATTTTTGATTTCTGTGTGTGGGAAATCACGATAGTGCCTTTAAGTTATATTGACCGTGAAGCTTGCTGTTTGTTCAAGTTTTTTTGTTTTTACTTTATGGTTATACTTATTTTTATTTTAAATCTCATTATAGCAACAAGTTATTTTTAGCTGTTTTTGACTCTACAAGCACCTATATATCAGCATAATTCATATATGTTTTCAAGATCAGGAACAATAGGTGAATTGACTGTAAGAAGTTGCCCTTTGATGTAGCACTTTTTGTGTACAGACTATGCAGGGTGTGAAGATTTCTGATGCATGGTACTCTCTTCTAACCAAAGGAGGAGGAGGAGGAGATGGAAACTACTAGCCGATAGAGATAAAAATCGTAATCCCGTTGTGTGATGTTAAGTACTTTGCCCAAGGCATGACCACGACCCATCACATACCAGTTGTGCTCCTTAGTTCCATGTACAAAGTATGAGATAGAAATGAATTGTGCTGTGCAGGCGGAAAGAAAGAGAAGTAGGAAACGCCACTTGCTAGGAGTCAATATTCATTGGACTCAATGCAGCGTAATTTGGTTATTTTAAGACCTTCAGCAGAGGGGATAGATTTCAATTGTATCTTGCAAGTACGGTATACAAAAATATCTTCATATAATCGATGATTCTTAATACAAGAGTTGGTCCTTTTATCTGATTCTATTTTAGACCAATATGTTCAGAGTAATATTTTTTATATGTTACTTTCCTATGCCTACGTAAAATTGCTTCTTAGACATAAAATATGAATTAGAGTCCAGATTCCCTGAATTTTATCTTCACAAAGGACTGGTCTCAGCAAGTCCTTCCGATAGTTATTTTTAAAAAAATATTACAAATTGAGCACACAACTGTTTTTTGATTGGTTATTGTTAATGGTATCTTTTTGTTCAAATCATTTTGATTACATATTTATACAATTTACAAAAATACATTTAAAAAATTGAAATACATGTTTCCCCCAAAGCCTTTACAAACAATTTAGTCATTGGTGGGAGAGAGGGCATAACAGGGGCAACTTGTCAGGAGGCGGCAAATTCATGGTTTTGAGGTAGATTTTCCGGTTGGAGATAAGTTTCGCTCTTGGGCCTATGCAATAATACCACGATTCACTTCTACTTACCAATTCTGTAATACGAGGTACATGTTGATTGGTTATCAGAGGTAAAGATATGTTATAGCCAATCAAAGATTTACTAAAGGGAAATCGGGGGGGGTGGGGGGTTAGAGGAGACCATCAAGAAAAATATACTGACATGACAAGACTGGTTACTACAATAATTTCCACTTACGCAAATCATAGATTTGCTTTCCATTTGCTCACAATTTTACTGCAGATATTTGCCCCATCAAAGATAGAAACTGGAAAAATGGTCAATTACAAACAAGATCTACAGTCCTCTTGTACCTCTACTATCTCTCTCAATCCACCCGCCCATTGGATCCTTCATATTTGTCTAATATAGTCTCCTCAGGGCCCCAACTTGTTAGGAAATACTCCCAGGCCTCTTAAATGTTTCCCCCCAGTCACATGGACCCTGAGCTCAACAGACTCATGTGAGGGGTACACTATGTAAAAAATCTTTGAATATCTGAAAAAAGCAAACAGATGCAGGAGGAAGTAGACTTTTGTGGAGAGCTACGAGAGTCCATGGATTCTCAGGGTGATATGGCCAGGAGTCGGTGGATTCAGGGGATTGTGTGCAAATTAACAAAGTTATGAGATCTAACTGGATTCTCAGGATTGTTTTGAGGGAGTCTTTGTGAGAGTGGATCTCACCAAAAATTTAGCCATGAAGATGAAAAAGTACAATTGTTTGGTTACTCAAAAGAGGTGGTAAATAATATATTCATGTAATGAGCCATGTAAAAAAGCGTAGTCTTCTGGGCAATTAACAACAAAAGCATTGGCTGCCCAAGGGCTTTCTCTTGTTTACAATGTTTTTCTTTACAATACCCACATTTACATGTAGAACTGTTTATTTGTTCAAACATTAATTTTCCTTATCTTTCTTTTGTTTTCCAAAGCATTACTCCAAATCTATCAAACAACTGCAGGTGGACCTGCAGCAGCAAAAAGAAGTCAATGCACAACTACAGATGTCGCTCTCCACCCATGCTGCGTCAGCGCCACACCCCCACGAGATGGAAACGCTACGCAGCGAGAGGGAGCAGCAAACCAAGGAAATGTTCCTTCTACGAAAAACATTAGAAGAAATGGAATTAAGAATAGAAACGCAAAAACAGACTCTGACCGCCAGAGACGAAAGCATTAAAAAATTACTTGAAATGTTGCAGAGTAAAGGATTATCTACGAAGACTTTGGAAGGGGATAGGGAGGAGATGGATAGGCTGAGAAGTAAGCTAATAGAAGCAGAGTCCAGGGTTCTTCATCTAGAGACAAGTCTAGCTCAGAGAGACAGAGACGTGCACCATGTGACAGATGTAAGTTTTATTTTAGATGTATTTTTAAGTATTAATCAGTTCCCATAGCAATGGCCAGAATAGCATATCACAAAGGTTGATGAATTTTACTGTGGAAATCAGAGGTGGGTTCTGGTAACCTAGGACTGAACACTTCTGGGCTGTGGGTTTACACAGTGGGAAAATTATTAGTCCAACTCATTTGGGCCATTTCAACATCCTCCATGATTTGACACTGCATGACTGACGACTCCTGCTGTGTTGGAAAAGCATACAGCACTTCATTTCAGATTTCTTTACTGTAAATTATCAACCTTTTTGAAGCAAAAAGTTTACTTTAGTGAATGATCATGCCCATTGTCATTAGACCGAAATCAGTGTTTCATCATGTATGTAAATCATGTTCTAGCGTGAGCATGTCCTTTCGAAACCCTTCATTTGGGCCAATCACTACTCACAGCATTCGGTGCTCGCACCACACTGAGAAAATTAAGACATGCGATTGATTGCCTAATTTTATGTGAGTCATATTGATTAATTAGAAATAGCTTGAATTCTTTAAGTGAATGTAACAAACATTTGGGGTGCATCCTCCAAAGCAGGCCACACTTATTAAATGCTTGATCCATAGCACCTTTTTAAACACAGAGTTGCACTCCATCTCACACATGCCATGCATAAGTTACAATGACTTTGTTTGCTAACAGACCTCTCAATTGAGTCCAGGGGTCTGTCTGCAGTTGTAAGTCATGTCGTTTGTGAGACATTAGTGTTTCTCTCATTGGCAGAGGATGGTGCTACGATTTACTGGTTATAACCAGTTTGGCAAATATCCCAGGACATCAAATGTTTAACAGTGTTGTTAACAGATTTTGTCTGTCATTTATTTTTCAAATTTGCTATGTTCGGTTTGATCTAAATGGGAAGTATTTCATTCCATCAGCAATTTCTGTGACATGTTCCTTTTACTTCCTTCGGTACATAATTGTGGTGCAGTTGGATCAGCGTTTGCCTCATAAGCATAAGGTTGTGGGTTTGAGCCCTGCTGTCACCAATGTGTTGTGCACTTGAGCAAGACACTTTACCTCGCTTGCCTCTCTCCACCCAGGAGTGTAAATGGGTACCGGCATATATATGCTGGGAATGTAAAAAACAGTTTTTTACATTTTGAAGAAAAATCACTGATGTAGCTTTAAGAGCATGTGCAATCTTTCTCTGCTCTTTTTTCTCTCTAGACTGTATTTTACATTTTCAAAGTGTTTTTAAAGCAATTTTGTTTGCAAACCACTTCTTGTATTGTTATATTATTTTGCAAACACTTTTCTTCAGAAGAAATTTGCACTGCAAACCAGGATTTTTACTTGCACATTTGATTTCTTTTTAACATTCAGCTTTATTTTCAGAACTTGCACCAAAACTGCACATGCCACACCTCTTTGACATGAGCAAAGACCACCAGTCTGCAAGAGTTGGTCGATTATTAAAATGTAACTTTATTTTGTTCTTAAATTTTTCCAATAGCTGTATTCACACTTAATCAGCTCCACTGTTGATTGTGTTGGAAACAAAGTAAGCTAGTTGAATGCTGTCCTTGTTGCATAAGCTTGGGATCGGGATTGCGATAACGAATTGTTATATTAGGATATTTGTTTCTTCAGGGGCAATGCGTCTGCAGTGCGGTAGCAAGAGGTTTTCAGTTAGAGGTGAATATGTAGGCTGGGCAGTGGGAATAAAGGACCCCTATGCCTCATACTTGAAGGATTTAATTTCATTTAAAAAGACAAAAGTTTTTCTCAAAAGGTTAGGGTTGTTACATACTTTAAATTTTCATTTATCAGCTTCATTTTTTTTCAACAATTTTTTTCATCGTAAAAAAAAAGAGATTTCAGCCACTTTGCAGCGGGAAACGTTCCAAAGTGCAATTTAAAAAGTCCTAACATTAGCTTTAAAATAGATTTTGCTTTCATCATTTTTTTTTTCCATTTTCTTTTTGGACAAACTTTTTTTGGTGGCCTACTACAGTTTCCAAGTTTCAAACCCTTTTAACCTAATTTCAAATTGAAAAGAAACCTTAGTCAAACTTTACGGTAGCATTTCTCTTGCCCTTTTGGCCATTTTAAAACAATCATAACCAGTTCTTAATTTAGTAAAACTTATTCTAATCAGGAACTCAAACTAGTTACAAAATGATTATAATTCTATCAGAATTTTGAAATTGACCGTCCCGAAACTTGATAAGCGCTCGCATCAGGCAGGGAATTTAACCAAATTTTATGGAAAAGGTTAATTTACTAAGAAGTCATGCTTGAGTCACTATTGCACACCTAATGCACATGATCCGCAAAAATTTCCCCTAACACTGTTAAAATGCACCAGCCACTTAATATTACAAAAATCAAAGGAAATGTGTGAATGAAATATTTGTCTTTTGCACCCTTTTTTATTCATATTATTACTATCTTCTATTGACTGCAACATGCATGGCATCCTCAGAGAAAGGCTGGTCTAGCAGACGCAGTGGGTATCAGGCTAGAGCAGCAGCTAGGTGCTGCCCTACGCTCCGAGAACTCGCACGGCGGCGCCCTCAAGGGCATGCTTGATGTTAAGGTAGTCATGTGCACTGAACGAGTTTCGTTGCATGTACAACTGAATGGAATGTGCATTTTGGAATGGTTGTGGCAGTGGTGGGGTGATGTTCCACCATTTGTTTTGTTTGTTTGATTTTTACTATGCATGCTGTTGTCTTTGCATTTTGTCTGCTATTGATTTATTGCACATAAAGCATTGTTTAATTTTTTGAGTTTAGGAACCACTTCAGTTTCATCTGGGGTAAATAGGTGGGAATGTTTAGCGGTTTGTTTTCACTTCGAAGGGGCATTTAGTGATCCAAGCATCATCCTAGACCTAACTTTAAAAAGTCATATTTTTCTATTGAACCGGTGACGCAATTTAGTAATTTGTGCAAATCTATCATCCAGGTCTTATCTATTCTAGAAGAGGAGCCCTGGGGGGGGCACACCTGTGGCCGATAGAGCATTGGTGTGCAAACATTGTGCTTATAACATCAAAGCCTGCATCAAAGTATCAAAATGCGAATCAAGTGATAATATATCTTTTGAACAAAGAACAAACAGAAGTTGCTATTTATCATGACTAGCCTCTTTAACTTCTAGGGAAGAAAGTAGATGGAAGTAGTTTCTGCTTCCTAGCACCTTAACTTTGTTTATGGTTCACTATATATCCTCAGACAAGATTATTTCCAAAAATTGAAGTTTAATTTTGATAATGAGCAAATAACAGTACCCCATAAACCAATGTTGTAATTTCTCTCTGTTCTAACCAAAAAATGTTCAATTTTGAATTTGCAAGAAAGATTAGACACACATGCCAACAGTTCAGATGATATGAAAGTCTATCTTTTTAAGGCAAATTCGGGGAACGTGACCATGTCCCTTTAACTTGACCTATTGGGCACGGTTGGATGCACCCTATTAGCCACAAAGTTCCATTTTCTAGAAGATATTGAAATTTATAGTATGGTCCAGGACGGTTCGCAAGCTTTTGCAATGAAATGGGAAGGCCTGGCATTTCGATCACCCTTCACAGGAATCTTCATAGAGGCTGAGATCAGCTAGTAAGATCTAAATCCTCTAGAGCCCACAATGATGGGATACATGACCCCACTAAATGCTGGGAATTGTACAAAAACACAAAGAGCTGTTTAAAAGCTGAAGAATTGATCCAGTTAACTGGATGTTCCATGCAGAAATTTGTGTTGCGCCTGTAAAGCACGTCAAAATTGGTCTAGATATGGACGAAATTACAACTGATTTCGTAGAAAAATGAACCCGGTTCATGGTCTGTTTTTTTTCTATGCCAAAACAGTCCCAAGTAGTACTTTATTAATCATAATAAGTGCCCAGGCATTGGGTTCCAATGCTTGGATGGCAATTGTATAAAGGTATGGATCTCGCAGGTGTGTTATCATAAACCTCTTGCATTAATATTGTGTAGAGTGACCATCCCTTTCCTTAATTAAGGTCTTGTGACCTCACAGGGAAAACAAAATGCTGAAGCCGATGCTTTCCAAAATTGCACTGGTTTAAGTATGACAACACAGGAGTTTGTTTGTTTTCTCAGTTAGGTCGGATACACCGGCTGTATTAAGCTCCTCCAGAAAAGTCAGGATAAATCAGATTGCTCAACAAAGTCAATGGAAAGTTTTCTGGTGAAGAGTAAACTTCCAGTGCACATCCCAAATTTTAAGTGGTTAGATTAATTTCTTTATATTTCAAAATATTCCTAATGTTGCTAGATGATTAAAATTTGTTAATAAACTGTTTAATTTTTTGAGAGAAAACTAAAAAAAGATAAATTAAAATAGAAACATGTTTCCTTCAAAATCTTACACCAAATCATCAAAATTTGATCCCTTTCAATTACACCAATAAGATTAAAGGGGTAGTTCTTTCTACAAATAAGACTGGTAATAGGATTTATGGAAAAAAGATTGTGCAATAACTGACCACTACAGACTGTCCCCATAAAAAACATTACAATCAAACTAAAAATGATAAAAAAATATAAATTGTGTTTTTGCCAGATATTTGACTTTATTTGTTAGACAAGATCCTAAACCAAATCCGCGCTTTTATCCATCCCATTTGATGGAACCTAAGCGGCGATATTGCCGTTGACAGAAAGGATAAAAATACACTTGGGGCCAGTTTCACCCGAAAGGGTTAAGAAAAAACTAAAGGTATAAGGCATGTATCATCATTGTGGGATTAAACCCTTTCAAACCAAAAGAAGTTATTGTACTCATCAGAGTGAATGTATTATCAGCATTGAAACTAATCAATATCTATTTTCAGTGAAAACGCACAGAAAAATATTATGTGGGGGTGAGATGAGGGATCACTCTGAGGGGACAATAATCATGAAAGTTCATGGAAATTTTGGGGAATTTGATTGCTGAAACTAAGGTAACGTCTTACAAGGTCTGTTCAGGGATGGGACAAATGCTTTAATGTGGAGGGACAATTTACTTTTCCCTATTTTCCCCACTGACTCCAAGATGCCAGGAGCATATAATGAAAGAAAGCGTGTTCACAAAGAGCAATAAAGGAAAGACTGGTTGTGTTCAAATGTCTCCGTTTACTTTCAACAAGGGGGTTTTTATGGTCCTACCTTATGCTGAATCTGGGAGTAAAGTTGAGACAACAAGACTGTTTGGAATTGAATTTCCCAATGTACAGGTATTTATTAGTAACTGCGAACATTATAAAGTTATAAATTATGTTATATTACTCGAAGAGCACTTTATAAATTTATACCTACTTTTTATTTTAATTCCATAAAGAATGTCTTGAAGGTGATTTCAATGGGAATATTGTTTTATCAGGATAGCCGAAACTGGCCCAACAGGTTTTTCAACGTCTCAGATAATTCGCCATAACTCCTGAACCAGACCCGCAAATTACACCAACTAAAAAAATCTCATGAAAGCTGGAACACTGCTAAAAAGAATAGTAAAACTATAGTGAGATGAACTTAAATTGTTGGCCAAAAAAAAATTTTGATGTATAGTTGTTTTTGGACAGTGTACAATTTGTCTTGGCTAACACACAAAGAAATGAAAATTGTCTTCAAATTCAATACATTTTAAACCATTTAAAAGTGACAGGAGGAGATTTTTGTTAGGATACGAATTTCTCTCAAATTGCACAGGACGATTGTAGACCACCACCAAGAACGTTCCCGAAGGTTTATGAACAAACAGTACACAATTCAAATCAGCCAAACCTTGTTTGAACTTGCCTGACTATCGTATTGTCCCAATTAGAACACGTGCTTTGACTTTCTGTCGGCACGACAAAAAGTACTAAATCATCATATTATTACATAAAGAGGCGTATTCGCTTATTCACTTCAGGTGTCATCTAATACATTGCGAAATCATTCCACATATGCAAAAAACCCGGGTTCGAAAAAAAATTGGGGGGCGTTCTTCGGAAATCTCCTCAGTCTCTTAAAATGAAAAATAATCTTGGTAGATAATAACGCTTAAAAAAATAATGTAGGTTTTCAGGTTTTCACATTTGACCATGGTTATAAGTGCCCAAATCAGGTCTTGGCACAAAGTCTATGAGGAAATGAAAACCAGTAAAATTTGCATTTTTGGGGGGGGGAAGTGCACCATACTAAAATGTTATGTCATCATCTACCCAATTTTGTTAATTTTTCAACAAATTATAGCTGATTTCAAATTTTTTTTTTTTAAATTGACCAAATACCTAGTGATATTAATTACCTACATTCTGGGCCTGTACACTCTTTTGTTTTAAATGCATTTTAATAAATAATGAAAAACACAATATTTTTAAAAAAATATTTGATTTAAAAAAATAACCTTTTCCATTTAAAGTACATGTATTTATCACAAGAAAGAAAGTTAACTTTAGGGAGGGTCATTATTTATGCGGGAAAGGAGGGGAAAGAAGGAGAGGGGGAACATGAACTTAAAATGGAAGAAGGAAAGAATTCATAAAATCAGGGGATGTGAAATTTTTTGATGGAAGTTTAAGGGGCAAGGGCAATTTTTTTGGCTGAAAAAGTTGCAACTACTACCCCCTGGCGTTAAGAATGACTGCCTCTATTATCACACAATATATCTATCCCCCAAATAAGTGGATTACCACATCATCCCAGGTAATTTTAACAGTTCGATGGATTATCATATTTAGTGAAAAAAAATGGTTACAAAAGGAAAGGGCGAATGCGGAGACACCACTGTGCACTGTGGGTTCACAAGGACATTTCCAGAGAAAGAGCACCCCCCATATTTTAACCTGGTTTTTTTTTCATACTTGGAATGCTTGTACCAATGCTAATTAGATCAAACCTGAAATGCCAATAGCCAAATCCACGTCTTTATGTGATAAGATGATTTAGTATTTCGGTCAAAGCATGCATCTTTTTCTTTAGGGACGATAACGATAGTAGACAAGTTCAAACATTTTGTTTGTTTCATTTTACCTGTTGGTTCAAGGAAACCTCCCAAAATATTCTTGGTAGGTGTCTACAACTGATCAATGCAAATTGAGATAAATTTGTACCCTAAAAATCTTCTCGTCACTTTAAGCATCAAGTTGACAGAGTGAATCTCCACAAAGTGTTTAATTTCAAATTTGCTAAATATAATAAGCCAAGAATTTTAAAAATATGGTAAGGCCGACGAAAAAAGAAAAACCCTGTTTACGGGCGAGCGACTTCGAGTAGGTCGGTCGGCCGGGCGAATTTTTCTTTTTTTAATTTTTTTTCTTTTTCGGAGCCTCAAATTGGCCTAAAATAGGCCCAAAAATCGAAAAAATCAGAGAAAAAATGAAATTTTTTATTTTTTTTACAAAAAATTTCGAAACAAAAATCTGCCAAAATTATAATTTGGGCTGGGATAAAACAGGCTGATTTTACAGGATTTTGGAAAAACTAAAAAAAATACAAATCTGAAAACTGAAAAAAATCAGTGGCGGTCGGGCCCGTAAAAAGGGTTTTTATTTTCGTCGCCTAATGTGTGAATTTTTAAACTGTTCACTAAAGAGAATGGCAAAACCTATTTTCTTTATTCCACTCAAATGGTGGGCCACAACAAGCTATGAGTAGTAACAAAGGGTCCAAAATCAAGTGAAGATTTTCATTGAACTTGAGTGCAAAGAAAAGGAATCATAAATGGTTTTGACTCAGTTTTTCATGATTTCATTGTAAATACCATCTGTTCAAAGGAAATGGATAACAAAAAGAAACAAAAGTGTTAGGAGATATGTCACTGGGAATCTTGATATGCTTCTAATAAATGTAGAAATCTCTCAGGTTGATACATTTTGCAATTGGGAGCATCTAGGGTAATGATGTATATAGGTTTCAGAGGTGAAATCAATATTTCAAAGCTTTAAAAACACATGGTCCAGAAAAAAAATGGACCTTTAAGAGGTTTGGGGGTCATATATCGCTTTTTGGGTCGTATATCGCCTTTTGGCATCATTCCAAGCCCAAAATCAGTGAAAGCCTTCCGCAGCTTGAAGCATTGAATTTGCACGCTATACAAGGAGCATGCACCAGGCTTTGAATTACATTTTAGAATTACATGCACCGGTGAGACTTCAAACATTTACATGCACAATGTCAAAGTTACACGCACAGGCAGTAATGTAAACACGGATTGGTGTTACTGCTAACCTTTATTCATATTCCACTTTGGTTTGTTTAGACTTTTGACAGTTGGCTCAAATTTTATCATCAGAATTCAAGACTGAATAAGTAAAATTGCATAGTTATGAATCAAAAGTTTAAATTTACATGCACTGTACATGCAGTATACAATTGGTACATGCCATAGAGAGAAAGCTACATGCACCTGTGAATGTTGAACTCTGGTAATTTGAAGCTGCTGGCAAAAACGTCCCGCGTAGGAAGCATTTTTACGCAAAAAACACAAAACAAGAAGAAATTACTTTCAAAAATATTAAAAATAACTGCAATATTTCAGGTAATCTTTTTGCTATAACCAGAAAGTTCAAGAAAAAGATTATAATTTGGTGGAAAATGGTATTTTATAAGGCCTTGTCTCAAAACGACCTCGGTGCCCCCCGGATTTTTTCTTCATGTTGTGGTTCTATCGATAAAACCATATTGTGAGCAAAGGTTTGAAGAAAATTTTGGCGCGAAAATATATATGACACAAACCCTCAATATTCTAGGTTTCTTATTTTATCTTCTAATAATAGTACTTTCACCTTCAAGCATAAAACTAAGGTGGGTCTGTTGAACCATGGACTTTACACAACTTCACCTTTTGTTGGATTCTGTATGAATTGCAAAGACTTTCAAAGAGGAATATTTTTAAAATTAAACACTCCAATTAGGCAATTGTACAGAAAAATGATTTAATGTAATAGACCTTTTCAAGTGCAAAAACCGCATTGAATTGGAATTTTTTTGAGTTTTGTTAAAAATCTGATTCCGAGCAAACAAGTCTTTGTGTTTTTCTCCTTTTAATTATGTTGGTGATCATGCCTGTCAACAGTTTTTAAAGTGTGAGATCACAATAATTTGACCATATTATTGTCAGCCATCCACTTTTAAAAGTGATATTAATGACAGTTAAAATATGATGCACTTAGTTTGTTTGCCAAGAGTCCAAATGTACTCACTAATTAACCATAGCTATATTAGACCTGATCCTAACACTTAAAGGTGCTTTCTTGATTCTAACTTTTTTTAGATTATTTGTGGTTTAGTACATGATTGTATTGAGAAAAGCTTACTCCCAAACTTTCAGCTGATTCCCGATCTTGTGTTTTGGCATTATGAGCTATTAAATGCTTGTATCATTCTGTCCCACAGACCCCTGTATTTGAATTCTGTCAGTTTATGGACACAAAGTACATATTTCAAATTTCTTGCTGAGACAATTTAATTTGCCCATCAGATTATATACTCTTCAATGTTAAAGCTAGTGGCTCACATGATACCAAACCCTCAACTTTTTTGGCAAGTCTAGGGGACAAGGCCAAAGAAAGCCAGCCATTTGTAGTCCATAAGAAATAATTACTATGGTGCTCAAAATCTCAATATCGAGAAAAAATGAGGATGTGTTTTGAGCATATAATGAACTATTCCTTTTAAGGTCCATGAAAAGATTTTTTCTAATTTAAGACATTGGTGTGTGTGTATAAATTTGAAAGGATTTGAAATGGTGGTTCAAGCATAATTTCCTTCCCCCAGTGACCCAGATGAATGTAAAGGAACAAGTATCTTATTATTGTTACACCAGAATGCTTGGCAATTCCATCATGCAAGTGGCAACCATTGCCCTAAATGGTAACCCACCTGCTCCCAGAACCATAGTCATTTCTCCTTTTTTAAATATATTGAAACAAATAATGTTAATTGGGATTTTTGGACTACAGCATATCATGGTGTCACAACCCCTTTCCCCCAGACTGTTAAACTAACAAACATGTTGCATGCATTCTATCCAAAGAAAAGCTTAGGAATGTAAAATTTGGTCAATTATGGTGAATGATATTTGCTGTGAATTTGCTGAGAGCAAATTCACAATTGCACAGCGTTAAGCCAAATTTAGCTCAATGTCCGTGGGGGGATTTGTTCATAACACACGAAACCCACAAAAGTAACTCCCCACCCCTTATTTTTGTCCTGTCAAGTCAAACGATACATCTTTTGTTATCAATATGGAATATTTGGAAGCGTTGTTTATTTACGTGTATTTATTGGACACCTCATTTGTGGTGGGGGCGAGCGATGGAGTCTTGTTGAAGTTATGATTGATGCCCCAGGATTTCCTATTGACAATCACCACTGTACAATTGGAAATCAGTGCAATCCTCTCCTCTGCATGCAGAGTACTGAAACAAGAATAACTGTGTGTGTGAAAAATGGAGACATCCTTTACATCCTCCTGGCTGACTGATCGGCGAATTTAATCAGACAAAATGAGGCATTTTTCCAATCACAAATGTTGATATGATTATTCGGCCTGAGACTCAGCTTCGGCTTGATCAAACCTCACCTTATTGAGTCTCCATTAATGTGTGAATCCACCCCCACTTTAGCGAACTCTTGACATTGATTTCTTATTTTTGGAACTTATTCATATCGTCTCAAATTTGAATGCTACATGTTATGTTGTGCAAATTCCTTCGTCCAAATGGTTGTACCATAGTGCTGCCCCCCTACCTTCCACTTTAAAACCGAACCCACCCCAGGATTTAAAGTTGCCGCAAATCCTAATTGATATCATAACTTGTTACAGTTGAAATATTGCAATCCCCTCTTCTTCTCTGCATGAAAATTCTCCTCTATAAGGGCTTTTAATTGTACTACTGCAACTTTTAAATCCTGGGGTGGATTCGGTCAGTGGGCATACTCAACCAATACTTTCCTCAATCACCACAAATGAGGTGTCAAAATGCTCGTAAATAACACCGCTTCCAATTATATCCCATAGATTATAATGCGATGTATCGTTAGAACTTGACGACCAAATTTCAGGGGTGGGGAGTTACTTTTTTTGGTGTGTTTTATTAAAAATGAGAACACTGACGTTCTATCTTGTCTGTATGTGAAATGAGGTCAGGGTATCACTGAACCTCCCTCTCCCCTCCTCCCTGGCCCTCCCTCCACCCATATCTCCATTCCCTCCTCTCATTTTTAAACCTTCCTCTGCCTCCCATTTCTCCTCTCCCTCTTCCACTTCCCTTTTCCCTCTCCCCCCTTCTCAGGTTTACACTTTACAGTCATCCTAATGTTAAAGGAGACCCGTACAACGAATAATATTAAACAATATACACTATAAATAATTAATGACCACATAATCTGATTGGTTTAAATGAAAAACTGAATTTATAACCCTAACAATGAATTAAAACCATCAAGTCTGACCATGTGCTATTTTAACATCGCGCTACAGTGTAACTGTTATGTCGGACTACACCGGCACGTTTAGGTCATAAATACATGCCATAGGAAATACCAAGTAATGAGACTCATGCGTGAATATTATGCCGCTACTGTGCCGTCCGTCCGCATAACCATATTTATATCCCATATACAGTACAGTAGCGCGAATTTCACATAGCGCGTGGTCCGACAAAATGGCTTCTTAATTCGTTTTATGGTTAGTATAATTCCGTTTTCCCATGAAACCCCTCCATATGTGTTCAATAATTGGTTTTATATGCGTATATTGTGTAAAGTTATTCTTTATAAATGTTCTCCTTTAAGTATGCACATAAACACTGAAAGTAGGAGGTATAGTAAATGGCGTCACCCATGGCGACAAATCCGACCTCCCTCCCATCATTACATCTTTATTGTATGTCTCACTGCTGTGCACTCTGTCTTGGCAGGTGGACATGTAGTGACCTAGTGACCCTGGTACATATAGCATGCACTGGAATACCATTAAGCATCACATGTACTTTATTCTGTAAAAGCTATGCTGAATTCCATCATATTGGTCACTAAATGCCCAAATCATTTTCGAGGGCTGTTTCAAGCTGTTACATACTAACTAAGAATTATGTCCAGTCGTGGCTGACATTATACTGTAAAATCCGCCATTAACCAGTTATAGGGTGTTCCATACAGAGTATAAACCCGACACACTGAATTTGGCACCATACTCTCTAAAACAAAGACAGTGAAAACCACTCTAAAAAGAGTTAAATCTCACGCCAAAAAGCAGCCAGCCGATGAACGCAATCTTTTAATGAGTAGATCACTCAAAATAAAGAGTGAACAAAATACTCTAAAAGAGTGAACTGATAACTCTTTTTAGAGTGAACAGTCACTCTTATAGAGCTTTGTGATCTTTGTGAATTCTTGTTCGTCTTGGTGCTTAATTTGTATGCGGATAGGGTCATAAAATATCATAGCATCCTGGACATTGAATTAAATAGTGGCGCATCATTGTCATGATTCAGTGAGACATCATGTAATTGTGCATGCCTTGAAAATGACGTGCTTGCTCATTGGCATACATGCCCCCTTGACTGCGATGATTGAGCGTTTCGTACATTTGTAAGCCTAGCCTGGCCGTGGAGCCTGGCGCAGACTAGTCCCGTATGTACGAGTGATATACAGTAAATAAATTTTATGCTTCTCAACACTTTGTCTGTAAATGGTATGAACTGTACCCTACACATACAATATACTCACCCGTGACGATATCTATGATTTCTTCACTGATTTCTTCACTAATTTCAACTTCGTTCAAAAAGGCCGTTTGCTGACGGTCCCCCCCCCCCGCACTTAAACTCGTCTCGCATGTTCTGTTTCGAAAATAATCACGCGATATGCGGCGTTTCTTATTGGCGATAGTTCACTCCACAAGAGTTGAGCATTTTTCTCACTCTTTTAAGAGTAACTAAATCGCGGTCGATAAAAGTATCCAGAGTGGCTCACTCCAAAAAATAGTGCTTTTTGATCCCATTCGGTAACACGTGATTTCAGGTTTACTCGCGAGTTAAGGTGTCATGTTGCTTTTCTCTCTTCCTCGCTCTTTTAGAGCTAAAGCCACTCGATAGGTTAAATTGTAAAATTCTCGAATTCAGATGTGATTTTTTCACCTCTTTTCAGTTTAAGAGATAGGCCCATAACCACATGCTCCTTTCTCCTAAATATTGCCAATTCCACCGTGTCCATTTACAGAGACACCATTACAATTTTGACGGATCAAGGCCACAATGTTGAACCCACAACCAAAGTAGTCGCTACAAAACCTATGGTGGGAAATGCATTCCACAAGGGTTGTGATCCAGTAACCAGGGAGTAACATCAGGGTGCGTTCCCAAAACTCAATCGTAAATCCTACGTGCATACTAATGTCATGCCTGAGTGGACAATTTGTCCAAGCAAGTTAACTGCAAGCTTGTTCATAAGTCCTTGGGACACTTGTTAATATTGGCAGCTATGCAAAGATAGGCTTGAATGCATTGTAACTATAAATTTCTTTCCCCCTCCCCGTCCCCGTCCAAAGTCAGTTTGAAAATATATGCAGCGAGATCTACCAGTGTGTTTGTGCTCATGCAACATTGAATTGAGGGGGTGGGAACCAAATCCTACAACCAATGTTTCCAAACAATTATGAAAGATTGTGGTATGAAAAGGTCTGTTTAATGTAGACATACGCATGAAGTTAGTATATTCACGTAGGGTAACTTATGCACAAGTTTGGTTAACGGGCCCCAGGTCGGTAACAATTGTTGCATTTCCTGTGAAGCTCATCTGGTTGTGAATATGTTGTTTCAGTCTCTTTCACAAAGTGGCTCCAGACTCTCTTTCACATAATAGTGCCTGAAACAGTGCATGTTGGGAGAATTTGAAACGGATCTATTGTCAGGCTTTGTGTTCTTGTGGTAACATTGTATATGTTAGCAGTTTACTCAACCATGCATCTTAATGCAGCTTCAGCTCTACTCCTCATATGGTATCCCAAGGTGGTGGTAAAAACACATGTTAAAAGGTTTGCACACAGCACCATTGGTTGCTCTTGTTTAAATATCCCCCTTACTGGTAGCAGCCGGAAAACCTCTTCAAATATGCAAAACAAACATGCAGACTGCAACATTTGAGCTAAAGAGATAGCACTGAACAACCACTGCTGACTTTTTAGATTGAAAAAAAAAATCAGAGAAAAAAAATAAACGGAGTTTTCCTCCACATTCCATGTTCTGATCCGATTTCAACCACAATGCATTAAGGTTTAATGTCGGTAAAATACACAGTGGTCTGATTCCTTTGCATACCCCCACAACTTGTTGTGTGGTCACTTCTCTTTGAACAGCAACCAGATATGTGACAGGATCACCCTTACTAGGCTTCTTGTTTAAAGGTGCAAGCAAGATATTTCCATCAGGTGTCCCTTACAAATCGAAAGTCCTTATTTTTGTTTTGCCCTAGTTAACTTTCCCTCAAAATATCATCCCCCATCTGGAAAGGGTTGAGCTGAGAAATGTTCTTCCTTTTTCAAAATTGTTAATTTTTAATTTCGTGTAGGATCAAATACAACTTCAGCCTATGTTTTACTTGAAATACAAGCACATCAAAATCAACCTTTTTCTCTCCTTTCTGACATTTGGGTCTGTAGCCAAATACCTGGTACAGAGATCTATTGAGGATTAAATCTATATGAAATTACTATTATGACACAATAGTTTGGGTGCCTCAAAATCTCTTGTTGTCACCTTTAAGGTGGAGAAATAATGGCATAATCTTTCCCTTTTGGGTACCCGGTTTGTGGTAAAGCTCTCTAATGTGTCTTTGTAATAAAGTTTGCTTTTCACTATAATTGTCCTAATAAGTGCTTAAGTTTAACATTAGTTTCTGATGTGGTGTTTTCTTTTTTTTTCTATCATATTGGTCACCTTTTCCCCACATTAACCAGTTTTAAGGTATATAAGGAATATCATGTCGGCTTCCTAATACACCATCTCATGCATATTTAATTTGATTAAGACCTGCCCTTAATAAGCATTTATGATTGGCTACTTACATTATATATTCATTTCATTAACCAATTGAAATGCAAGCTTCAAATATTTTAAGCCAGGTAATTTGTAGGCTAATGGGTCTATTACATGAATAGCAGACTCTTATCATTGATTATTAAAAAAACCCAAAGGTACAGACCGGTAAAACAGGGTGGGTGCCGTTGGAATCAACTCTGGGCATCTTGTTTATTCTTAGGCTTAAAAAAAAATTGTGTGTTTAGCGTAACCCGACCCTCGACCCTAAAAACACCTGCCGACTCAAAAGTTTTAAGCAATTAGCACAAAATAAAAAAATATTCTGCCGACCGGACCCATTATTTTCATCCACAATTAAAAAAAAGATTTTTTTTTTACCAACACAAAGGACAAAAAAAATAACAAAACAAGACAACAAAACTACAACAAGTAAAATAAAAGATCTTTTGCTATGTCATTGAAAAAAGCTTAAATAGTTGCATTTTGTATTATTTTAGAGGTTCAAGCGGCCCTAATTATATATTAAGTATTTTAAAAAAAAAATTAAAAAAAAAAAAAAAATCTGACCGACCGGACACGACCCTGAAAATTTTTTCTCTGTTCCGCCAAACAAAAATATTTTTTTATGCCTTATGTTAAATGCCATTTCCATTGTCTGCTGAATTAAAATGACTCCGGAGTCTTTTATTATAAAATCGTTCTGTGTACCCATAGGGCGCGGATTGGGTTGATTTCCTTTCAGGTGAGGGCTAATGTATGGAAAAGCTTTACAACCATGCAAAAATATCAATTTTGAAAAGTCTCTTGAGGGCGCCACATTATATCTCTTCATATAGTACTTGTGGTCATCAGATTTGTTAGTGCTATGTTTAATGCACTTTTGTTGGAGGAAGGGTCAAGTAAGTTTCCGTTCAAGGTAAACTATTTTCCTGATGTTGTCTTGGAGAGTAAGTCTGTCTTCAGAAAGATAAACATTAAAGGTGCATTTCTGATTTACTACTTTTTTTGCTAATGCTTTAATGGAATCTATTCAGTTGATTGATGGTTGCATTTTGATGTTAAGGTTGAACTGTGCGAACTTTAGGAAAATATACTTATTTATTTAATGAATCAAGTTTACAATTCTTTCAGATACCAGAGACACACAATCCTTAGGCCATTAATGCAGAGGATATAAAAAATTAAACTTTTTTTAGGCAAATCGGTGAGAGAGGCTTTGGATCATGAAAAGACCTTTTATTGATACAACTCACTTGCCACATGAAAGGTACAATTTGGGTTGTTTGTGTTGGGGTTTAAGGTACGGTTAGATGTGGAATCTTTATAATCATGGTTAGGGTTCGGTGTTGCTATTTTAGAGTGCACCAGAAAAATATGAAAACTTTCTTTCTTTTAGCGAATGATTGTGGGGGGAAAAGCTTAATTTGAAATTAGTGCTGGAATTACTACCACTCATTACAAGATATCAGCCTCATTAAAACAACTCGCCATTTTGTGACTAACAATGTACATGATTTCAAACACGCACATTTGATTCCTTTGCAACAGGAACCAAGATCATAGCACTAGAAAATCAAATCCAAGATTTGGAGGAGGAATTAACCAGGGTGAGAACAAGAGGAGCCGTCAATGCCGAGGAGAGAGACGAACAGTACAGGGAACTAGAGGACTATAGGAGCCACTCCAAACTACTTAAAAACAAGGTGAGTGCTTATCAATGCCCCCTCCATGGAGAAGTACACCTCAAGGCTTGGGGAAGAACTTGGAGAGGTGAAGGCGAGGTAAAGAGTATAGTGGTTAATACAAGGTAACAACTTGTTTTGTAGAGCCAATATGAGAATAGATTCTGTTGAACAAATCAAGTAATTAATAGTGTTCACTCAAAATATTTCACTTCCTATTGGGATATTGGGAACCTTGTTCACTCGATGGCTGCGAAGGGGAGTTGATGTCGGGCAACCTTTGAAGTTTGTGATGACATCATCAACCTTGACAGTTGCCATTTTTGAATAATCTGGTCATAGATTCTGTCCAACTTGTATGCCCCTCATCCTTATTCATGGCTACCTTGCCCCTGCTTCTTATCCAAAGTGCTTCTTTAAACCACAGCATAGTTTTGTTCACTTCTGGGTCTGTGATTTTGGCTTTTTCTTCCAATTTATGATATGATTGGTTGCGGCAACATGCTCAGTTATGGCCGATTTAAATGTTTCTGGAGATGAAGGTTTCAAGGTTAATGACATCATCACAATCTTCAAACATTGCCAGACAACAACTCCACTCTTCACAGCCATAATTAAGTCAACAAGGTTCCTGACAGGAACAGAAATATTTTGAGTGAGCATAACCACATTTCTTGATTGCTACAACAGAATTATATTCTCATAATTAACTTCATGAGCCAATCCTGATGAAAGTATTAAAGTAGGTATTGTAGAGATATGGTGGCCTCCAAGGGAGGTGTATGTGGTGAATTTCCACGAGACGAGAAAGTGAAGGATGTTGTTATGATAGGGTTCGTGTGTGGGGTGACATGATTTCTATCAGAAACAGACCACACTGAAACCCCGACTGAAACTAAGCCGGAAACACTAGCCTGTGAAATTACTGGGTGTTGATCGGATTCCCACTGTTTTAAAAATGGTTGTATTTCTATGAACACTAAACGCTTCATGTAAGCTATCCCACCTCCCCGGCGTTGCCTTGGATGCAAAGAATTACTGACAAAGCATGTCTTTTGACTGTGAAATATTAAATGTTTTAAGTTGTTTGCAAAACCTGGAAATCTATACATTTTAAGTCCCATAGTAGGGATGTTAAGAGTCTTTGTGACACCTGTACTTGAATGCATAAGTAGAATTTCTTTTGCTTGATTGATCCATGTAAAGGGACACACCTCACAATGGTTTCTGAACATCTCTAGTAAGTCCTTAACAGCCATAATGAACATTCGTCTCAGGCTTTGTTTAATACAAATATTTCATTACACTCTGTATTATGGAGCTATATCAACAACCAGGTTAATACAAAAAAAATGATCTCTATGGCCTTTCATTGCTCATTCTTTGAAGTTGCCATCTCATTTCATGTCCCTCAGAGGGGGGGACCAACAGAAGGCTGAACTCAACAAGAAGAGCTCTGAGCTACAGGCGCTTGCTACAAACAAACTGGAACACGTTCCTGCATCAGCACAAGGATCAGAGGGCTCACATAGATCTACTCAAGGAATCAGGGCTGTAAGGAGCAACACTCCAGCATCCTCAGGCTGATGTGAGTAATTAATCCTCATCTAAGGAGTTATTGGTATTGGTTCAATCAAAGAGGATGTATAGTTTTCTTCCCACAATGACATTTCGTCAGGTAAAATTTTTGCACTGGTGGTCACATGAATTTATAGTGACAAAACATACTATGCATTGCAAGATTGGGATGGTTCTGTTCATTTAGTTAGCTTTTTTGTCACTATAAATTACATGTGACAACTAGTGCAAAAATTGGAATGGGAAGGAATTGCATTGACGGAGGAACACTATACCTCTTCTTGGGTCAATCATACATGTTGAATCTTGGATGTAGTGGATGGGTCTCCAATAACTAAATACTGCAAAATACTCACATGTATTAGTTTCATAAACTACCAGAAAAATCACAAAATACCACTGGGAAATTAAGTATTTTAAGGTAATTAGTAATTAGGCATGGTTACATATAGGATGTGCTATAGGAATACAAATACTGCAAATGCCCACAATGTGATATCATTGTGGGTTTTGGTTTGTAGGTCTTTGTGAGCCTGCTACCATTGTGTTTATGTGGTGTTTTGCAGGTATGGAATCTAATGACTGTTAGAATTATTAAGGATTTTTTTCCAATGAAATTAGGAGTGGGGTATTAGGATCAAGAAATGCTTCCCAAACTTGAAAGGACAATTAGCATTACCATTGTGAAGAGTTGTAGTCTGAATAATTTGAAGCATGGTTCAAAATTTAGACCAAATTTCAATAAACGGTGTTTTGGACCTAAACAGTGTGTCTTGGTCTAGTTGTAGCATACTATAAATGCAAAACCCAGGGGTGTGCGACTCCCCTTAACATCTCTCAATTATGCTTGTGGGGGGGATTTCAACTGTCAAGATTAATATCTCAACTGGAGAATGTTGTGACCCCTAGGGTGTGTCAAATAAAAGAGAGGGAAGTTCAAACTAGTTGAGAATTGGGTTTATCTTGCTTGGCACACACCTTTCTGGGGAGAGAAGACCCTGGACTCGCACAGTTACACTATAGTTTGCTGCTGTTTGTCTTACAGTTATGCGCGGAAGCAGGCGAGACTTGTGTTCTCTAACCGCCTTGTCTTGGCTTTTATGCTAACCATTTACTTTTTGGAACAAGGTTGATACCAAATCTCACTAAAGATCCATATAGCCTGAATTTGTTCATAGGTTAACGTAATGCCTGTTCACTAATTTTGACCAAAATCTTAACTTCTTCTCCTCATTTAAAGTCGATTATCTGCTCTTGAAGTCCCATTGGGTCCTAAATATTATATACTGCTTAAACACAGTTATAAAATTCTTACCTCATACCTTATTTTCCCTATCTGAAGCCAGAGTTGTAATTGAGTCATCCCGCAATGCACAGTTTTGGGAATTTCACCTCAATAAGGTCATATGATCCTAACCAAAATCATATTCTTAACACAGGAAACCTACTCTTCCACTATTTTAGTCCCCTAAGTGTTAGTACTTTATGAATTTTGCATATCATGAAATGGTTTATGTTCCTCTAGCTTCTTGTACATTTTTTATCCCTAAGTTCTGAAATGTGTTTTGTAAGTAGCAGGCACATTGCATTGCATTAATGGGATGGTTCAAAACACCCTCTGATCTTTACCCAATATACAGTTAAGCTGCATGGATTACTCAAGTGTTGTATCTGTCGCAATCATCAGAACCAATCTAAAATTTCTGACATTAGCTATTTTAATCCATCCCCAGAAGACAATTGCTAGCAAATAGCATACCAAATGAGGTCAAATAAGCATTAAACAAACATTTGGCCGCAACACGATGTGCAACTTGAACATTTCCAAATGGCCCAATACTGCACAAACCGTGTGGCCGTTTTTTTTGATGGGAAGAAATTTTTGATTCACCGTTGCAAAGGCCAAAGAATTTACCTTGGGGCAGACTTCATGAAAGCAATCATTTGTAATAATCCATTTGTGTTCCTTTATATTTTTGCACGTTCCTTAAATTGCAATCGGACTCATAATTGTATTCTTTGAAAGTTAAACAATCCACCAAAAGTAAAGCACATATACAGTAGTTTCTTAGTAATATTTGGAATCCCATCAGCTGTTCGCTGTTTCCCATTTTCATTATCGGCCATAATTTTATGGAGCAATTCAATAGGGGCATTGTGATTTGATTTACTGAACGGTGCATAGTCGTTAAAGAAATTCTGGTATTATTCAGGTGTTTTGTGTTGTCGAACATATGAGGGTACATAACGCAGCGGGGGGCTATTAGAGCAGAGTTCATCGTTGCCATGTATGGATGATCCAAGGCATGCATGGTAAAAGGTCTTGCGCTTGTGGGTCATGTTTGGAAAAGGGGTATTTTAGGAAGCTTCTTTTCTAGGAAATCTAGGAATTTGTGTATGCATCCTAATGTCAAATGGGGGTATCTCCAATTTGGATTACTAAGAAAATACAGACTGTCTCAAAAGAATATCCAAAGGGTGGGCCAACAAAATCTTAAATCCAATAACTAGCACTGTATAGTTAAGGGGTGAGCACTACTAAAATAGAGGCAAATGTACTGTATAGGTTATTAGAAATGCTCACTCTGTAATAAATGCCACTCCATTTTTTACCAAGGTACATATTTGATATACAATATATGACCATACAACACTGATACTTAACAAAATGAGTGTGAAATTGGTGGCGGATTTCCCGGCCTAAAAACTGGCAATTGTGCACAACGGTCAAATAAAGGGTCTTTTGTGTACCTTTTGATAAGATTTATTTTGATTTTTCATTTTAAGTTAAATTAAACCTTTACATATGTTCATGTAAAATGGGGTTAGTTTTAGCAGTGACTTATGTGTTATAACCTGTAGACTTTAGATCTTATTCATAATTGGCCCAATTCCTGAAGCTCAAAGAGGCTAAAACGGTGGAGTGCCCATGATGGTACAGCAAAGTCTCTCCTTTTGTGATTAAAATAACAAAGCAAGTAGTTGCCAACATCTTAAACCCCCCTTTCTACCTGTTTGTTTATTTGACATTATTGGCATCAATAGGAATCAAGTTGGCAGGAACTGGCAGATGATCAGAATTTAGAGCCTGGGCAAACTACGCCAAATGAGGAACGCAAATTTCCGTAATGTGCAGTTATTTCAGAGGCCAACCTGAAGAGCCCAGTCCCTACATGGGCTAATAAACGAATCATGAAACAGATTGTCACACCGTTTATTACATCACTTAAACAATATTTCTAACTCTAGACGTAACTCCAAAAACCTAAATCCCTAACACATAAGTTGGTCAAAGTTGAAACGGACAAAGAGGAATTTACCTCACTGAAGGCAGTTTCATTCTTGGGAAGCAAGCACTATTATGACTTTCCTCTCCTTCCGATATTGTTTGTAGGTTGAGGCCCTCCGTACGAGGCTTGAAGAAAAAAGAGGCAAACTATATCCAGGAAAGAGGCTCTAATGGCCACCATGAAAAACAGACAAAAAAGCAAGAGGTCAAAGAGGTCATCGAGATTCGGAGATGCTGGATATTAATAGATAGAAGATAAATGTTTACAGAGAAAGGTCGGCAAAATGCTATTGAAAATGGATTTTATATAAGCCCTGAACTCTGGACTCTAAGTGCTATTGAAAATGGATTTTATATTCAGAACTCTAATTAGAGGAAGAAAAACGAGTGTTGTTCCGGTAACAATTCATGGACTTCTCAGGCTGCAGTAATTAAAACGGTTCCACAGGTTATTGACATTCGTTGATGACGTTATCTGTATATTTTGTATGTTGTTAATGCGTTGATATTTGATATACCAATTCTTCCCCCCAAAAGGCCTTACCTGAAACCCTTTGATTTAGTTAATTGGTTGTAGCAATACAATGAAATGACACCCAAAGCCCTCAACAGTGATGGCACCTTCGAACTTAAAGAAATTTTAAGCTATTTTTCAAGACATTGCATCTTTAAGGGGGTGAAGTTGTAGTCTTGCCCTCCTGAAATTTATATCTTTAATAATTGGATGATTTTTAGAAAATATTAAATACACGTCAACGTAATGTATTCATGGTTTGTATGTAGATTTATTATATCTGGATGTGAAGTTCAATCTTAGCCTTGTGAAAACGGTCCATTGCACCATGAACCATTATTTTGTCAAAATTCCGAGGGCCACATCCTGGAGCATGTGTCGCCACCTCCTCTTGAAAAGGATTTCTACTGTCAGTAAGAGAAGCAGAATTTCTGAAAGAATGGAGATTGGAATCTGCTATGTAGATTTCAATTTAGCGTGGTAAATTCACTCTATGAAGGTCCCGTGAAGCATGAGACTTGGAACGAGTTATTCATTATCTGTACATACTTTAAGTAAACTACTGTACTGTAAATGCCAAATATTTTTGTGCTTTAGTAATTTTCACAATATCCCCAGTAAGAACCAAGTGTTAAATTTAAAAACCACACAAAATTTTTTGGTGTGGGGTATCTAAGTAAGAGACAACATTAGTGTGAAAGGAAATGGAAGTAGGGAGGAGAATTTGAAGTGGAGAATCTCGAAAATATTATTTTGGTGTCAATTATCCACATGTACACTACGAGGGGATTTTTGGGCACACATTTCCCCCTTATAATGATTTTTAGAATTGTAAAAGTGAAACGATTCAAGTCTGCGTGTCGATTTTAAAAATGAGCCATCTGTGTTTAGTTTGGGAGTTAAGAACAATGCCACAACCGTAAGCAACAACATAATTACATGTGAGCCCGGTTTGTGACATTTTCAGGGCCATGTTAGATCGAGCCTCTGCAGTGCACTCTTGGATTAAAATGACCGTACATGCCGGTATGATTTCTAATTTTCGAGAGAGGAAGAGGAAGGAAAATGTCTTCTGGTAGGCCAAAACGGAGAGACGCTACATGCCGCCAAGCCCAGTTGTTTAATTTTCAGCCCCACTCTTTCTAATCAGGCTTGAGCATGGTACATACAGACGCACTCCCTGGATTTAGATGGCCATGCCTATTTATAATGAAACGTATGCGGTCGATGAAACTGTCGTAGCTGTTGATGTTCTGAGATGTGCTGCCATGTAGTTGTGATGTGCTAATGTTGGAATTGCTTGGCTTTAGCATTACACGACTTTGATTTAACATGCAAAGTCATACCGGGCATTGATTTAATGTTCTGTCAAAGTGGAAATGTGTCCTACTTTGAGTTTTTGCAGTTGATTATTTGTCATCCTGTTGTAAGATTTTTATAGAAAAAAATTATCACCCCAAATTTGATTAATGCAAGGATGTGGGTGGGAGAGGTACATGATGAGTTGGAGGAATCAACTACATCTTGCAAAAAGGTTGGAACACTTTTATAGGCCTACTTCAAAATGCCCCCCCTATCACCCCTGGACAAAGTTGAATCCTGAAATTATGTTTCTTGCACACACAAGAACCAACATTGATTGGTGGGATAGGGAGGGATGCATGGATAGAGACTGCTCCAAAGCCCCCAACCCAAGTTGACATGATTTAATATATATCTCTTTAAGAGAACAATATGGCAACTAATCGGGGCAAAAAGTGCAGTCGTGTTCCAACACTTTTGGCTAAGATTGTGTCTGCCAAAGGGAAAAAAAAAATCATCAATTTAATTTGTCCTCATAAACTTCTTAATTATGACAACTATACACGAAATTTCAGGTCACATACAATAAAACATAATGGCTTACGTCATTGCATCGAAAATGAAATCAGCGGTCAACTGAGGGACGTGGGCATACAAATGTACTCGTCGCTATTTTTTGGGCTCAAAAACGTCCATATAGACAGGAAAAGTATGAATTAAAATGGGTGTTATACTAAATTGAAAAAAATAAATAGTAAAAGCAAATAAATAAACTTCCACGATGTTACAGAGCAATTATATACACGTGATTACTCAATATAAGCAAGAAAACTGCCAAACTTCATGACGCACCTTCTGCATTTGGATAATGAATATAGGCATGAATAAACAGTGGAATTAATGTGGAGAGAGATGATGATGATGATGGACGACGACGAGAACGACGAAGACGATGACAGTGTGCTTGCCGCGGTAGAAAAGTGTCTATTTTGTGTGAAACTAATATTTTATTTCATAAGTGTAAATATTTACCATAAATACAATTTAGAAGACCGTTAAACCTAGAAAAAAATGAAATTTTAAATGTTCAAATAGTTTCATATAGGTTACGCGCTGTAGATGAGATACATAGGGTAGGCTTTACATTTTAAATGAAATAACCTGAATTCCATAATGGCAGAACATGCTTTCGAACAGCGAAACTCCCGCTTATAATGGCGAGACCTTTGCCTCTAAGCCAATTCGCTCTTTATCATATCGAAGATGAGGACGAACATGATGCATGATGATGACGACGAGACGACCTGCCGATGATGATGACGATGATGATGATGATGATGGATGATGATGATGATGATGATGATGATGATGATGATGGATGATGATGAGTGATGATTAAAGGCATCTATAAAACACCCAAGATTAAATTGGGTAGGCTCTACAAGTTTACTGATAACAGATGTATCAAAACCCATTTTTTAACACGTTAAAGGGATCCTTTATCAACCGATGCGAAATTTTACCTTGTCCATGACATCGATAATCACGGTAAAAATTATATTTTCAGAATAAATTATCTCGAAAAAGTTCTTAATAAAAATCAAACGTACACACGGCAAACCATATGAAAAAGATCTAGACTCTGTCAGTTTCTATGGTTAATATTGTTTATCGTGGCTTCGTCATTGGTTTACGTGTGTAGGATTTGGGTTACCGTTCGTCGATTCATTGATTTAAAAAATTTTTAGGTTGAAACGAATGATCAGTATGTAGGCGCCGTTTGGCTTAGAGGCAAAATCTTGCCTTGCAAGCGGTAGGTGCGCGGTTCGAAATCAAGTCCTTAACTTTCGAATTCGGTTATTTTCATTTGAATTTTAACATTTAACCTAGGTATCAAATAAAGCGCGTAACCCCCTATATGAAACGTATTTTAAAATGTGAAAATCCGTCGTTTTTAGTTACGGATCTCAATAAAATGGATGTGTTGTGAATATTGACACTTATGAAATAAATATTTTAATGTTATCACAAAATAACACTTTGTTAAGCGAATAAAAGCACACTAGCATATTGAACACAATTGCTGTTAAACCATGAAGGTAGCTTAAAACGCAATGAAAGTATGGCCTATGCCGATTAAAAGTGACCCATTCCCTAAGTAAAGGCAGGGTCAAGTGTAATTGATACTCAGATGAAACATCTTATGTACCATATTGTGTACAAGTTTGTGTCAATATCATTTATCTAATTGAAATGACAGGCAAAATTAAGTTAAGAATGAAACCTATTTCTAATAGTACGGATCAACCTACCAAAAGTGTTGGAAACTTTATAGGCCTACTTCAAAATGCCCCGCTCACCCTGGACAATGTTGATCCTGAAATTTTGTTCTTGAACACTCACAAGACCCAACATTGATTGGTGGGGATAGGGAGGGGTGCATGGATTAAGAATGCTTCAAGCTCCCAATGCATGTTGACTGATTTCCTTATTATCTCTTTAAAAATATGGCAAGTAATCGGGGCAAAAAGTGCAGTCGTGTTCCAACACATTTTGGAAGATTGTAGGTGAAATGTCACCATGCTAGCATGGTTCATCATGGTCAACCATGGTAGAACTTTGCTTGACCATGGCTAACTGCACTTGCCCATGCTTTGACCATGTTCACCATAGGTTTGAGAAGTGGCACCACAGTCCAACCTATGGTTGAATCAGGTTGACCATTTAATAGAAAAAAAATTGTGCGTCAAAAAGCATGTTCAATGACAATGGTCAAATATGGTAAATAACATGCTGACCATGGCTACAAACAAACTCTTTACAACATCATTAGAACCATATCGAAAAGCGCGCCACTGCTTAAATAATAACCTTGGTTGGGTTCACCCCTGTATAGCGCAATTCCAAAGCACAGAAAGATTGCACCGAGTAAAATATCAATTAATTTCATTCCCCATTGGTCCTAACAATTTCATGACACTTAGGACAATTGTGTTGGCATAGATCAAAGTCCATATTAGCGAAAATGTCAGTGGTTTAGTTCTGACATCGTCTTAAATGCTATGACATGCTGATATGCACAAACGAAACCACACTCTTCAAACATTTTCCAAAATTAAATTGTTCCATATACGTTTGTAGTTTCGACGCTTGGTTTTAAATTCAATTCAATGGTGACTTATCGCAACCTCGTGTCATGGCGCACTCAGGTTTCACCTGATTGTACATGCACGACCCCCCCCCCCCCCCACCCATGCAGTAATTGGTTGGAATAGATCACACGACATGCATTATGCCTGGTGCAGGGTCGTGCTGTGACGTGTATCCGTTTAAACGTTTACACGAACGGAAGGCTCATACACGTTTAGAAAATTCACTACAAGTTTACACGTCAGCAAACCCTTACTAACTTTTTTTCAGTATTATTTTAATTGCTGAAGTCAAATTTTCACCCAAATTACCGCCGTCAGTGAAAAGTAAAGTTAACATTCAATGCTGCTTCTAGAAATGGTTTCCGATTTTACGGAAACAGGGAAATCCCCCGTTTACCAAATTCTTGTACGTGAGTGGAGCGACTTTGCTAACACGCATAACACGGCCCCAATTATGTGGTGCTTACAATTACAGAGGGATCTACAAAAAAGGTAAAATGACAGCGCCTAATTGAAGCTCCCACATTGATTCGTCGTTTTAGATCTTTGGGATATTCATCTGCTTTATTTTGGATTAAACCATAACATGTAGTACAAACATCATTTATGGTTCAAGATGATATTTATGATCGAATGCAAAGGCGGGTAACCCGATTACGAACGATTTATGGGTGCAGAATTGCATTTGCGTGAAAGCGCCAAATTCGGCAGTCGTTAACTGTTATGAACGGTTAAACGTTTAAAGACGGAAATACGATTGTAAAAAGATAGGAAATTAAACGGTAACTCCAAGCTATAGTGCCGGGTGGTGTGACGTCGTAATTAGTACGACGTTGCCTCATTTGTTGGTGGTTGAGGATTCTTTTGCGGGTGTATGGCAATGAGTACGGTTGCCCGACGGCAAACCTGGACTCCTTCATAAATATTGTTGAGGCCGGTAAAAGTGTGTTCGTCCTATGGTCAACCATAGTTGGAACTGTGGCACCTTTCTCAAAACCTATGGGTGACCGTGGGTCAAGCATGGCACCAAGAGCAGTGGCCATGGTCAGCAACTTCTAGGCATGGTTCGACTATGGTTTGACCATGGTTGACCATGGTGCCATGTCGCATGGTTGACTTTTTTCATGGATAATGTTGGTCAAGGGGCACAACAACTCCCTGCAGGAACTGAGAGTTTTATGCTTTGTGTACACAAGCATGAAGTTTTTCAGGCACAAAGTTCTGGATAGGGTTAGGTTAGGCATTAAGGTTAAAGTGAGGTAGTACCTTCAGGAATGGTATACTCTGGTGTCGTGGTGGGGCAGGATTTTTTAAGCACCAATTCAGCTCAAGTATATGGAGGTTTGTTGTTTGTTATCTTTAGCAGATTGGGTCTAATTTAACATTTTAACCAGAATGTGTGTTAAAAGTGCCAAGTTTGATTAAAGGCCCGCGCATCATTCTCTCCCTAATGACTGTTCATAATTTCCTTTGTTATTAAGTCTGGTTTTGAAGGGCCATTTGGTCACAGAAAGGCCGAGATTCACACATTAATATGGCATGTAGTTTTGGCTGTAGATGTTTTTCAAAATCTCAACTGTCAGTAAATTGTAAAAACAAACACCTACATACACTCGTCTGTGTGTTAACAGTGAGCAGAGCCATGGCAATGTAAGGGACAATCACAAGTTATGTACAAATAGTTGGCCTATGCATAACCAAATTAGGCAAATGCGCAACCAATATATGCGCGTACATCACAAACTGTATTTGTTGCCATTTAGTGTTGCCATAAGTGTTGCCTGCCTTCCTGATTCAATTTGAAGTGTATGAGTTTTGCCTATTTGGTGCTAAACAAAGTATAATTACTTCACCAAAGGAACAAGAACATAAATTAGGTCAATTTCCTCAAATAGCTCATACTTTATTTCATAAAACATAATTCATTTATAGGTTAATCCCAATAACCAGATCGATACTCCAATTCGTATCGTTAAGTTCTTTTTTGAAATTTTACAACCTCGTGTGAGAAGAAAAATAGTTTTAATCTATCTCTTTTTAAAAAGTCACATATTGTCTCAATAGATTACTTTTACTTTTGCCATTTTATTGTTTATTAGCACTATTATATTTTGCCCAATAAAAAATATTACAGTATCTTTCTCCAACTCATCCATGCTACTTTTTCCTGACCATCCCTGATTACTTATTGCAGATAATCTGCAGAATCGATCTCTAATTTGTGTTTTTTATGAAGAGCTAAAATGTGCACACACTGCCCTGAAGGATTCCCTTTCACAGTTTATATGTTCTTTGCCGTCCCATTTGCTATGGCTCTTCTCTCCTCCCCAATGGGAGTTTACTCTATTTGTGCGACTGGCGAAATCAATCAAGCTTGACCCGCATGTATTTTTATTCAATCTTTGAGACTAAAAATACAGCAACACAAGACGGTGATGTTGGCTCAAGTGGTTTTCGCTTCCTGGTTTAACGCCGAGAAAACTGCGACAATTTCTGGCTCATAATGTGGGAATTTTTATAGGTCTGTGGATAGATTGACAGCTGAAAATCAAAGATATATTGATACAGTGTGTGAGATGAGGAGACATGTTGGTACTCATTTAGCGTTTCCCATTTCCTTTTCAATTTGAATTTTGAAACATTACACAGTGCGTCATTCGGATTTTTTTTTTAAAGTGTGAGGGGGGTGGTATGTGTTGAAAGGGTTAAGGCATTTGCTCAGAGCTGGATTTCTATATCATCACGTCATGTCCATCTTGTTTATTTCCGTAGAGGCCCAAGTCAGAAATTAAGCCCAAATTGGGAAGACCGAACGGACGAATCCTTGATATGAGGAGCTACGAATTTGAATGTATGTTGTCAAGCTCAGTGTCATAGACCTTGTAAAGGTCCGCAAGAACACTCTTTTTGTGTGCGCAGACATTCTTCTGCTACTGCAATTGAATTGTTGTGAATAAAGAAAAAGTGCCCTCTAAGGATGTATTTGTATTTCAGAATTTCTGTCACTTTGTAAACCTGTCCCCCACTAAAGATAGTTAGGGTTTGGTTAGCAACCCGCTAACTAAGCTGTGAATCTTTTCAAAACCACGTCATCTAAAGGCTGCGGTTTTTGTCACCCTCAAGCATCTGCTTGCTAGAAATAAAAGACCCCTATAAGGACACTACAGTACTTTAGGTGAGAAGAAGCTACTGCTTACAGACTTGAGTGAAGTTAGGTGACTAAATGTATCCCCATATTCTTTCTCTCGACTCTAGGTTGCAATATATATTGTCATCGCCAAAATGTCAAGCCGTCCCTCTTGTTTTCTTAATATCCCATATCCACACTTACCAATTACACCCACCCCATTATCTTAAGGTTGGCGAAAGGTAGGGCACTGCCATGTTTCTTCCTCTCAATTGTTTTTGTACATATATTATTGTTGTGGGCAAGCAACATAAAATCCAGGATAGAGTGGCGTAGGGTTTAGTTAGATTTATAACTAAGGTTAATGTTTGGATTAGGTAAGGGTTAGCCCAAACAAAAAAAAGTTTGAGTGTGTCAAGTGTTTTTGGGTTTTTAACATTTTAAGTAACCTTCTGGGTGGTGTCAGCAAATTTTCCATAATACTTAAAGTTGGTTGTATTTTCAGTCAAAAAGCAGACACCACCTGCTTGAATTCTAACATCCTTCTTGTACTATATGGTTCACTAGATACCGTTAAAAAACGCCTATCCTAAAATCTCAGTCGTGCATTTTGGAGTTATGAGCAATGCGTGCATCACAGAGTCCCTAGGCTTTCTGTGCTATGATTTCTGTCTCTGGACCAAAATTACAAATGTCAGATTAGGCACACTTATTATACTTCGGCCAGTGGTTCAAATGATACAAAAATCTTAACTTTTAGGTAAGTCGTGGGACGAGGCTTGTGGCTCATGAAATGCCCTTCAACCCTATCACGACCAAACTCACTAAACTCAAGAGCTGAGGCTAGAAAATGCACTAAGTCCAAACAGATGCGATGACGTCATCGTACCAACCACTCATATGGGCACAAAATCGTTTGCCCGGGCTCAGCTACTCCTTTTGCTTGCTGTCCTTGCTCATGGGGGGGGGAAGTTCCAACAGATGCGATGAGTCATCGTACCAACACTCAGTATGGGCACAAAATCGTGGCCGGGCCTCTACTCTCCCTTGGCTTGCTGTCCTTGCTCATGGGAATGGTGCCCCAGGTTCAAGTCCCACCACGGATGTCCAATCTTATTTAGCTTCTATCCCTTTAACCCTTCCCTTCCTCTCGGGGGCGTTAGGTTAAGATCGTCTACTCTTTTGCCTGATTCTAATACAACAAAAATTTACTGTGCCAATCTAATTATCATATGCAGAAACAATCCCACATGTTTAAAAAACAAATTAGAGGAAAATATACATCTCAGTTAGTGCTGTGAACCTTAAACATCTCACTCCTAACTTCTTTGGGGTTAAATGTCATTATCCCCCGCATCTTCACTATTAATCCCAATATCATGTCTTAATCACCCCAACCCTGTCTGGAAACCACATCAATGATCACTATTACCCCTTTGTACACAAAAGTGCTCGTCCACCAAAAAAATAACCATTTAAGTTTAAGTCAATCGTTTAAGTTATTGCTTACTTCATCTATTCAAGGCCAATAAAAATAATACTTTTTTTGCCTGTGACATTTTTAATGAGGGACATTGTGGCTATTTTGAGCTTTATGTGCGAAAAGAAATTAACACTTGCAGATGAAATGCATGCAATAGGCTGAATCTCATTTAAAGACACTATCAGTGATTTGCTAATCAGGAATCGAAAAATCATCAAAATCCAGATTTTTGCATGTGTTAAAATAAAATATCGCTATCCTAACATACCCTGCAATGATTAGACCAGAAGCATCCTAATATGGACAGAACGGAATTTAGTACTACTGTCCGGTCCGTACACTTACTACAAACACGTACTTGAATGGGGATCGTATCTTGGAACACTATACCGTTTTTTCTACTTCCTTTTCTGTTATTCTTCCGTTGGCAAAGGTAACTTATGAGATTTAGAGACTATCCTTCCCTTTGAGAATAACCTGCAAATTTCAAATATTTTTCCAAATCACTGATATTGTCTTAAAGGGTGCCACGAGATATTTGAGGCAACCAAATATTGTGTCAGAAATAATATTTCATATAGGTTAGCCACTCAAAGATTCTTACCTTGTATTTTGCTATAGAAATGTCTTAAAAGAGAGAAAAAGTGATTTGATTTTGCTTATATTTCAATGTAAAACATGGCCCTGAATTTGTATTTGCTCCTATACGAAATTAAGATTTCACATTCACAATTTTTGTACCAAAGAAACATTTCTCAGCTTAATTCCTTTCAAATGTGATATTCCTTATGGAATTCTTTACATCAGGGCAAAATTCAGTACTTTCGATTTTTTAGGGACACCTGAATGTAAAAACACTTGTGGACACCTTTATTGCCATTGCACATATAAGTTTCGTATACCCATAGAAACTAAAAACGAGGGCAAGAATGGCCGAGCGGTAAGGCGCTGAACGGTCGGCAGGGTATAAAATCGCGAATCGACCCAGGTCGAGAGGCGGGTTGCTTGGTCATACTCAAATAGTTACTGTTAAATTGCATAATCACCGCTGCTAAAGGTCATCTGCACAAGTCAAACGCATGTCGGTGTGGTGGGCCGTGACCTCGCCGAACTCTCATTCAATTTGCTGAATATCTCCCTCTCCCCATACATCAATTAACGCTTTAGTTGCCTCTATTGTACAAACAACACCGGAGCTTTTGGGGATTTGTTGCGTTTTTAAGAATTAATATTATTTACTTGTAGTCATCGTTCCTCTTTAGGAGTTACACAAGAAGCACTGCCAAGAATAATTTCTGGTATGATCTTCAAGGAAGCTTCAATTCCCGTCTCTATCATTTGTCATGTGAATTGTAAATCACTATGGTATTGGCTCAACTTGATTTTTTTTCCGAAAGGATCAGGAAATCGTTTGAACATACGAACTGAGAATTGAATTGGATTAGTCTAGAATCACCCACAATCCGGAATAGATGAAAGTTGCAAGTGTAGTTTATTTTGTCATGATCAAGGCTGGCTTTTTTATGAAACACACTGTAAGATGATACAGGGCCTGTGATGAGTTTAAGTACCACGATCTAGATTACAATGCCCGCATATGATCTCTCCCCCCGTGGTTTTTAATATATACCAATACCTGGCAAAGGCCATGGACATGTGTGTATTTTTAGCATTTGTTGCTTCTTTTCCGCCCTTAATTTGAAGATTAGCTAGTGTTTCTGCAGTGGCTTCGCTGAACGTGCAGTATGCTGTTTCAGAAAACCTGCATAAATTTTTGAATAACACTGTCGGAGAGGTGCTGCATTGGAGATAAAATCAAAAATCAGATGTCATAATGAAAAGGTGTGTGTTGAGATTATTATAATTGAAGAGAATCAGAACCAAGATATGTTCCAGGGCATTTGTTAACACATTTGTTAGGGCATTTTGTTAAGTAGGGAGCCCATTTGACATGAAACTTTGATATAAGGGCCCTTTTAGAAGTAAAGATTACTGGAGTGTTTTTGTAAGGTAACTGCGAATGTTGAGATATGGCCTGAAAATCATGCTCTAGGATCGTATAGTTTCAAATCGTCTCATAGCCAGCGCATAAGATTATGTGTGCGCTTTATTCTGTTAACTTATTATAACCAAAACCAATACACGTCCAATGCACCAGTGAGAAAAATTGAGCCATATAGGGATTGCATTCATCAAATGATAGACACTTCTGGGCACGAATACAAATTCAACTTTTCTTGTTTTCCCCTCTTCCCTTATTTCCTTCTCTCCTTTCCGGGCCAGTGGTGGCACGACGAGAGGAAAAGTGTTAATTGGGGGGGGGGCAAAAAAGTGAAATTTCAAAATTTGAAATAGAAAACATCCCAAATTTGGCAATTTTAACCAATTTTTGGCCCCAAAATCGCTGATTTACCTAAAATCAAAACTTACAAAATTAATTACACAAGATCTGACTCAAACATCAAATCTGTTTTAGATTTGATGTTTGAGTCAGATCTTGTGTAATTCATTTTCGAAAAAATTATCGGAAAGTTTAAAAACTTTTCGATACCAAAATGATCAGTATTATAGTGTTTTAATCATAAAATTTGTATTTAAAATCTGTGATTACAGAAATAATTTACTTTTAAAATTTGGCAAGTTTACCTATAGCCTGGGTTCAATATACTCACCTTTTTTCATCTTGGAGTTGTTTAAGGTACGATATAATTCCAACCGCATATTCACTCCCAAAACCAGTGGGACTAGAACATGTTTGGATCAGAATGTGAAAACCTTGTGTGTTGTTTTTTGTTTTTTTTTTTTTTTTTTTTTTTTTTTTACTTTGCTCTTAATGTACCACCTGTGATATTGTTGTTAAGCATTTTGCCCTATGTTCGGACTGTTCTTTTTTGTCCAAATATTCCCCCCATCTTACTGCAGGTTTGTGTTTTCAGAGCTTGCTTTGTTTTCCCATATGCATCCATAGGTGGATCTGTCGGAAATTGATTTCATTTTGTATGATTTTCTCCCATACCTTCCCTGCATCGTAGGATATGTTTTGGATTGCTTTACGTATGCAGTTTTTTCGTTTCCTCTCTGAGGTCACAGTGGAAGGAGCGAGGTTTGGAAGCTCCAACAGCACACCTGTACTACTAGAATTCTATTAAGTATTCAACTTCCCTCTCCAACCCTCCTTCCCCTTTCAGTGGCTTCGATACAGGAAAAAACATGCACGATATGTTTCCACCTCTATCTTGAAGCCAGTTATTCTGGGGCAAAATTGTGTTCTCCTAGCATTGAATCTTGTTTTTCTTGCGTTGGATAGCGTGGCCGTCATGAAGCAGATCACCGGCGATTTGTTCTTGCTTTTTGTTTTCAGACGATTATTGTGAGAAACTTGATAGCGACCCCCATTTTCTGTGAGCTTGGGAATTGCATCAATTGACAACGAGACGAAAACCATGAGAGTTGAGCTGATAATCGATAGCCGTATACACTGTCACCGATACTGTTTGATGTATTGTACATTGTTGACTTTTAGAGCCATTTTTAGTTGGTTGCATTGAGAAGAGGGGAGATATTTGCTTCAAGCAGATTGAAGTCAATCCTTTTTTAAGTGTAAGTGACAGGTTTTCTGATAGCGTCCAAGTTTTGTGCAAACAACACAAAGTTTAGTTAATGTAATCAACAGGATGCTAGGTAAATTAAAATGCCCGCAAAACTCATGATATCTACGCATATCTATAGCTCTAAAATGGCTCCATCCCGAGTTGTCTGCTCCTTAATGCTATATGATCGCTGCCTACTCAACAGGTATCATTTTCGGACAGATTATGACACCAATATATCTTGAATTTGAAGGGTTTGCTCTTGTGAAGACTGACTTGTTTCTTATGGAAGAGTTGGGGTAGGGTGAAAGCAAGTAAGAGGCTACATACATGGTGGTGTCCATACAGGGTAGTGGTTAGTGTCGCTGGGTTGTGTCATCAATCGTGTGTTTGGAGAGCCAGTTTTGGAGGTTAAGGCCATGATGAAGCAGCTAAGGCATGCAGGTATCCTTAAACCTCTAATAATCAAAGAGCAAACAACTCGGTGCCATTTTTTCCCCAATTTCTAAAAGAAAAAAAATCCTTGATGACAAAACCAGACAAGATCTGATATTTCCTGCAATGATCTTGTTCCGGTGGAAAGTAGTTTTGTAGGTGTGCATGCGAACATGTTGCGAGCAATGAATCATCAGGTTAATTGGGTTCGTTTGTTAACCAAGGCCAGAGCAAAAGTTCTGATCACTTGGATTGGGAACTCCAAATTTTTAGATACGAATATGAAGATCAGTTAAAGCATTGTAGTTTTGCAAACATACTTTGAAACGACATTACAACCATACTAAGCTCGGATTCCCCGGATCTTGCGGCTTCGGGCCTGCAATTTAACCCTGGGCGTTAGACTCAAAATTCTGGCATAACTAGTAGCATGTGAAATAGTCGAGGGTTTAGGGTAAAAAGACCCCATCTGCAATAGCTGCCAGGGTAGATTTGCAGGGTCCTGAACACTTAATAACAACAAAACTGCCAATGGCAGTTATGCAGATGGGGCTTCTTCAGTAAACCCTTGAATATCAGGTATGATATCTGCATTACGCTTTTTTGTGGAATTCCTATTTTCATGTCGCGATGTCAGTACATTTTATATTTTTTACTTCGCATAATTATTACTCTGGGATATATGGAACAGTACAAGGTCTTTGGCTTCCAAATTGTAATTAGAGAGAAAAAAATGTGCATTATGCCTGCCATGTAGAGCAGCTTAGGTGGCTCAGATGAGTGGTTTTAAAGGATACTTGCTAATTAGAACTAACAGAAAGCACTGATCCAAACACAACTTTCATTGACAGTTGAGGGAGGTAGGGGCAGAAGAATAGAAATGAAATTGCCATCTAGGAATATTTGTCGCAAACTTTTGCATATCACTTATCATTGACAAAAATCATATTGCGATAGCGCCATATTTTGTGGATTTTAGTTGTTTAACCCAAGCCATGGGAATAGATCACCCCTGAGTGGTTTTCTTGCAAAATTACACGAATAACACAAAAAGGAAAACTGTTGGTCTTATCATTCAGGTGAGGGTTAACAATATTAAAGTACCCCAGTAATACCCAAACATGCCAACAAACCTCGGGTTTGAGGGCCTCTTTTTGCCAAGACTATGAAGGGTGGTGTTTCAAACGAGGGCCATCTTGATGACAAATATTAGTATTTTGTCAGTTTCAGATGAATATGCTCTAAAACCAAATCAATCAACATTGGAAAGCTTGTTTATGCTCAAATGCCCAACTTCACCAATTGCAAGAATTGACAATTTGAATGATCTCTCGTTCTCTTATGGATGATGTCTTTCTTTCCTCCCTTCATAGGTCACAATTTGTTGTTTTTTCCCTTTTATTGCTGTTTTCAAATTTAATGTTCCCAACAAAAATCGGCCAATTACATATCAGGTTGTTGCTGCATTAAGCTTAGGTCAACTTGCCCGGTATTAACGCAAAGCAGGTAAATTATAATTTGAAAAGTGCCTGTTAGCGTTGATGCAATTCATCTTAAAGGCTCTCCCTGCCGCTCTTCCCTTTTATGTTGTTCAATCTCGAGCAGCGCCAATCTCGTAAGAGATTTCCTCTTGGCGCATGAATGCCCGCCAAATACCACCGCTTGCGTTCATGTAGTGGTGGTACGATTACGAATCTAATGGATACCTGGTAACTTTGACAAATAATAAGACATTGCATAGGGAAAATTATTTTTTATTTTTTTACTCCTGAACGGTACTCAAATATTAGCCTAAAGTTTAATTCCAGTATTAGTGCATCATCTTAAAGGTATAGTTAGAATTTTGTGGGAAATTTCATTTTGAATTGCATTCTGAATTGCATGTGACAAACAGTCTTGCAAATAACCTTATTTGAGATTTTTTCTAAAGAATTACAATATTAACATACTGAATTTGGTTGAAATAAAGGATTGAGATTATCCACTACCGAAGGCCTCCTCTCGCATACAACAAAAAAAAACTTTGTTTGGTTGAGTCATAAAGTCATGTATTGTTTTTAACAGATTCTTCTAGTTGCCTTTGAACCTTAAACATTATTGTGTAACAAACCTTTTATAATGAACAGATAGGTCAATTTGGGATCGATCGCTGTTTGTAGACTGCAGTCAGCTACCGTATTTTTCCTTGATTTCTTGAATCATTAAATATTTTGTGAAGAAATGTTTTGTTTGGTGGAACAGTGAATTCATCTAAAAAAAATGTGATTTAGGGTTGCAAAATGGAGTGTTTTGGGGTGGATTTTTTTGTTTGGTATTGTGTGATAATATAGGAGGGGCATAATTAATTAGGGAGGGGGTTATGTATAGGAACAATACAGTATCAAAAACTTGTTAAAAATTTGGAAACTGGTCCTTCTTTCGACTGTATGTATGACCTTCATTGGTTCTATACTCTGTTCGAACTTAGGTCGGGGTGTGTTGATGTCACCGCATGTGTTAGGTTTTGCATCCTAGAAATGCACACGCTAACCTCAGCATTGTGGTTTTTTGCCATACGATAAAGGCCAGAAACAATCAAAATGCTACCGAGTGCCAGAATCACGTCATGTCGTCACCCTTGAACCTGAGTCTGAACTGAGTATACTCTAGGAGACTGTCCAAACAGAATCATCGTATATGAATTGTGTTGTCGTCCAATCAGTTAAATATTACACAGCAAAACAAGGGGATTTTCCACCCAGAAGGCCAATTAAAGTAATTTAAAAGATGGCCACGTTTTCTCAGGTATCTCAGCAATGTTTTCTCAAAGAAACTAATGTTGTGAAAGTGGACCTGGTTAAATTTTTTCCTTTGGAAAGCTTTCTACATCATTAACAGTTGTAATTGTGTATGCATGAACTGATAATCAGGATCGCTGCTGTATTAATCTTTAAGAAGTCACACGGTCGATCCTAAACTGATTGAGCATATCTGATATGCAGATGTGAATAGCAGAGAGTAGATAGTCCCTTGAGAATATATCAGATGTGTCCGCAATGCCAGAGTGTGTATTGTCACTAAGTAACACTAAGGGAGCTAGAGCCGGGAAACAAAATAATAATTATTGGAAGAAATGGTCAGTTGATCTATGAGGAAGTGCTACAAACATTTTTTTGCAAATTTTGCTCTTAAATGAAGGATACGGTTTTTTGAAACAAAATCACCATTTAACTCTGAAATTGGAAAAAAAAAATTAAAAATATAAAGCTTAAGTGTCATGAGATTGACAAACAGAAAAATGCAAGTATGTTTTTTTTTCAGGAAAGTTCTGTACTATTCTCTACTACATTAGAGAAATTTATTTTTGTTCCAATTTTTCCACCTTAGGGAATCTGGAAATGGATCGATTGTGGTGAATAAACAAAATGCTCATAAGGAAAAACTAGGTGGTATGAATTTATTGAAGAGTGGGTTCATCAAAAAATGGCAAATATTAGTTTGCCTATTCACAAGGAATACAAAACCAATTGACGCACGTAAATTGTAGTTTGTTATTTTTATACTTTCAAAGAAATTGAAGAGGAGAATGAGATTCTGACTTGCTAAGGAAGGATAAAAACCACAATTTTGTTATGTATCTCAAAATTCAGGTGTGCGGTACGTGCAGGTGATAATCGTTTGTTAAATGGAAAACAAAAAATTCTTCAAAACAGAAAAATATTTTTTTTATTCTGTTCTTGTCACCCATTTCTTTGATTGTAAAGCATATTTGATATCAGACTTTCTATTTTTATGTCAACTAAGACTAAGTCAGAAAATCAAAAATCAATCAATCTGAATATTTGCTGCCTTGGATAGGTTTGGGCCCCTGGCTGGGTTTCCACTCACACATGCCCCTCAATAATCAGATGTCTTGCTGTATGCTAAGTACACAGTAATTTGATAGGATGTTACAAAATACATTTAGGCTAAGAAAAAAAAAAAATAGTTGGCTCAGAAGCCGCGCACATTTGCTTAAAATTGGGTTTTTTAGCGCATATTTTTTAGGTTTTTTACTCTGATAACTTATTTTTTGGGGCCTTATTAGATTGTAAGTCTGTGAAGGCAGAAGTTAACAGACTAAAGAATATGGTATTTTTAATATCCTTTTATGACAGAAAATGTTCACTAACAAAAGTACCAACTTGAGACAATTTTGGACAACTCTAAGCATTCCTCTAAGGCCCATATGTAACCTTCAGAAATGAAGAAAAAATAGACCCAAAACTGGGCAAGATGGGATATGTAGACTTAGGGCTCTTAAAGCTAATGTCCAATCCAAATAGGCATCGTCCCCAAAGCCACAGATTACGGAAGTGGTCACAATTTTGATATCAGAGAAAGCTACTATTTTTCTCATTTACCCTGTGAAATCTTAGGCTAAAGGATGTTTGGTTTGGATGTTATGAGCAAAAATTGCCCCATTTTTGGCCCAACAGTATTAAGTTTACAAAGAACTCTATGGGGCTTACAGACTCTCAGATAAAAAGGGATTGAAATAATTGGCCTGAACTTACAGATGGCGGAGGTTTTGGGTGAAGGCCACCTTACAGATGAAAAAAACATCATATACTTAAATTGGGCTATCCACCTTTAATAAAATACAGGAAAGAAAAGAATTATTTATATTAATAATTCCGTAAACTGCCACAGATACACAAATATTAAATTTGATAGTCATCAAGCGCGTCCACTACAAAAGAACATCACCTTGAATAGAACCAGCGATTCAAAATATTTACAGATCGTTCAGTTGGCTCTCATAATTAGGTCATTGCTATCTTAATGGGGACAAGCGCACATGCTTTCGCGGAGTCATTCTCCTTATTTTAAGCCATGACTAGATACATTTATATTTTGCGACATGATGGATCAGAGCGATTACTACTTAGCGATTCATCGTGTGTGAACTAGCGATGTGAGGAGTCTTAGCGATTCATCAGTGTGTTCAATCACTGTTGTGATCAGCAGGAATTAAGCTGGAATAACCATGAGCAAGAATATACTCATAACAAGGACAACCGTTCATTGAGCTATAGCTGTACATATATTAACCGGACTTGGCCTTGTGTGTTTCTAGGTATCTATCATACTAAATCCGGAGTATTATTTCCTAAATACACTGGTGAATAAAAGTTACTGAACTGTGCCATGGAGATGAGGTTATTGGCTCATAGTACATAGCTACAGTAATGCTCATCCCCGAAGGACTAAGTCATTGAGTTATACGTTGTACATGCATTATAATGAACTGGCCTTATGTGCTCTAGTATCATAATCATACCCAAAAACAGGGAGTATATTTTCTAAATCTTGGGTCTAATAACACTGATGAATGGCAAGTTACTTAACTTTGCCATGGGAATTGAGGCTATTTGCTCATAGTGTCATAACCTACAATAATTTAGGTTCATCTGCCATCCACCTGTTTGTCAGACATCTTTTCCCAAGTTATGTAACTGCACTTCAATTTGCTAGTAATGCCATTCAATAATGCGCTAACTTAGTACAAAATAGCAGTGATTCCCAATGAACCTGCAAAATAGATCACATATTCCAAATGTCCAAAATGGTGAATTTTTGTGTCATCTTTTGGGAAAAGGAACACTTGATTCCAAAATTGTTAATGTCCATGCCATATGTCTTAAAGGGCCAATATGCATTATTCAACGACCAATTCTATCAAACATATATTACTAAATCCCGGTCATGAGAACCGATTTCCTGCCATGGCTATTGTTGGATAGACTTTTCATATAGAAGTCCCATTGATCCAAATGAAGTATTACAATTGATTCCTTCATGCGCCGTATGACGTTTGCATAAGCTTGACGAATGATGGTAATACCTCATTTGCATCAATGGGACTTATATATGACACGTCTACCATTGTTTTTCATGCCTGCATACTGGCAACTCACAAAATACCTATGACACATAGGAGAGGGTAATACTGTACAATATCAGGATAATGATTAATTAGCGATGTGCACGGTCATCATCGTAATCCCGTACGATTGGAAGTTTTGGATATTGATTTTTTTTCACACTTGTACTCTTTAATATTACACTTCAAATTGAAATGTGTCAGGAGAGAAATGGACAGAAAACAAATTGCCAATATGTGTTTTTTTGGAGTGTTTTTAGCAGATTTAAATGGTTTATTATATTTTGTGATGGGCAAATGTCCTGACAAAATCGAGTATATGATATAAGAGCTGAATAAAAACTGGAAAATGACAAATTTGACCAAAAAGGAAGATTTGAAATTTACACTTGAAAGTCTGGATGTCAATTTGTTTGTATGGGTATAGTGTTAAAGGGTCATTTCATAAGCCACAACCTCATCCCCTCCCCAACTTATATAAGGTTTAGCTTTTCATCATCTGAACTATAGCTTTTTTGTAATGCAGTGTGGCTATTCGCAGGCAAAATTCGGCATTCTTAAGATATTCACAATTTTTGTAGTCCAGCACAAGCGACTCTATGGACCCTGTGGTAACAGAGCACTTGCTCATAATGCCACCACAGATCTGTATCACTAACTACTGCAATTTATTATGGAATAATCTTTTCTCAAGGATCTATGAAACCATAAATAAACCAGAAGTGCTGAGAATCAAAATTCCCTTTACACAAAATTCAATCTGAACTTTTGTGAAGAATGAAATGGTTCAACCCCTAAGTAACAAAGGTCAATTTACAACAGATGACGTGACGTAAACCCCCTGGTCGACCAAATTTCTTAAAGACAAATCGGTAGACAAATACGATTTTACTTTAAAATTAAATATTTGAAATTTTTGCAGGAATGCTTTACAAGTGGAAGAATAAGCCGTAGATTCTCATCCTTACTTTATTTCGAATCCAACTGAAGAATTGACAGAAAAGGAAGAAAACGGCAGTGTTCTAAGATCGAATCTCCATTGAATTACATGTTGAAGTAGTGTCCGAACGGACACTATGGACTAAAATATCCGATTTTGTCCCTTATTAGGTTGCGTTCTGGTCCTCTCATTTGTAGGGTTTGGTATGGAACCGAATACGTGTTAAGAAATGCAAAATCTGATGTTGATGATTTTTTCGAATTTTCTGATTTAGCAAATCACTGATAGTGCCTTTAAGTTACAGTAGCTTGATGGCCTCATTTAAAGTTAATTAACATGATGCAACCCCTGAGAGACCAATCAAAATAGACCTTCCCATATCCTGCTTTATACATTTAAGGGTTTCCTTACCATGTTGTTGATTGCTAATGAATAACCAAGGAAATCATCTGAGAGTATTCAGCGAGTTTAACGGAACAGTGTCATTGGCCATTAGCGGATGTCAATGTACCTATTCCTGTTGGTTGAGGACCGAAGAATGGCTGGGTTAAATGAAAAACAGATAAACAATTATCATCGAAGTGTGATGGTTTAATGCTGATCACAACGTGTCACCCCGTGAAAGTGCAGATTTTGCAAAAGTAGGTTGCGATGTGTATTACATGGATCGTTGACGGTGTGAACTTAGGTCCCAATAATCCACGTCACAGGAAGGGAAGTTGATAGGGTAGAAAAATTTAATTCTGTGAGAAGTATGTTTGGAAACTTGTATTTAGCGGCTTGTATTGGACAAAAAATATGGCATGGATCAATTTCTTGGCAAAAATTATAAATATGGAAATTGATTAATTTTTCTAATTACAACTTTAACTTGTCAACTTTATTATTGCCATATAAAAATATCCAGAATACAAGAATTTACATTAACATGAACAAAAAATTATGAGGGTGAACAAAAGGCCAATTTGAGACCAGTCTGGGGTCAACCCATAAAAGTAAATGTTACAACACATTAAAACTCAAAACAGGACATTCAGTCCATACAACACGAGAAATAGACAGTGTTCAATGCACCTCTAATTCAAATTGCCATCAAACAGGATTGCAGTAGTATAAAGTAGAACAATGTTCAAAATTATTATTTGTATTTGGGAAATAAGTGCACGTTTAAATTGATTACGAAAATGGGTACTGATTTCGAGTTTTTGAGAGATGTTTGCCCAAATTGTTCACAAAAGGATAGGGCCCGATGTTCGCACAGATTGATCGGTGAAAATTTTCTTATTTATGGTAAGATTATAATTGTTGATTATTTCCTTGGCCATATTATGAATATCAGAACGTTTTGTAAAAAAAAACTTTAAATATACTGGTAATGGGTTGGTAGAGTATTTATACATAAACACCCCAAGCTCTATTGATACATCTACTATATTTAAACCATATTACCACGAAAGGAAGTGGGTTTTGCTCGATCATTGTGTGAATGTGAAACTGTTTCCTGGCGTGAAAAATGGTCTTTAGTAGGGGTTGTTGGATGTAATGAGAGTAGTATACTGGGTAAATAATTTTGTTTTTAAATGGATACGAAATTGAAGGCACTATCATTACGAAAGGAAATTGTAAGTTTAACAAGAAATACTCGGATTTTTTTTTTTGTTGGTAAGTGTGTGACATTTATTGAGTTCAATGTAACAACTTAACATGATAACTACATAATGTAAACTATCATCAGCTCTAAAGAATATCTGCATTATAGCTGGTTTTAAACACTGAGTTGGGAGTGGCCATGTTGCCATCAAATAAAGCAGGTGTGCATGGATGGAAAGTTTAGAGTTTCACGGATTATATAGGGTCTCAAAAAACCACTGATTATAGTCCATTCTCTACCTCGTGCAGTGAGTAGTAACCTTGATGCAGCTTTTAGCATGCGTCAAGATATGCTGTCTTTGTGCGGCATGTAATCGAACGTCACTGTAAGCCAAGCGCACCGGATTTCTGGTGTGAATTTCAATTCTTGAATTGAGGAAGGGAAATGGAGTATAGAGGAAATGAAGTTATGCCTCACATGGGAAAGCATTTTTGTATCTATGCTATTCTTAGATTTCTGGCATATTAAATTATACTTGGGCACCTAATCTGTATCTTGTGCTTTATTTTCGTTCAGGGAGTAAAGCAAGGATATTAGAGAAGGTGAGGGGCAAAAATATAATTATGGCCATTTTCTTAAAATAGTCAAGCAAAGTGCACTCAGAAACGCCACCCAATGGTGTGAAATCCAAGTAGAATTGAATGAAATTAATTGTTCTAGAGAAAAAAAAAAGCCAAACCCAAACCTGAATCAACAGTGGTCTGTATCCAAATCTTTATGCAGATAAAAAGTTAACCCTGTTAGAGGACAGGTCTTGTAAAAGTAGGTTGAACATAGTTAAAGGTTTGCTGCTCTGATGATGTGTAGGTACCAATTATTGGAAGGACTTTAGGGGTGGCATCGTAGGACATCACAGGAGGGAAGGATTTGTTTTTTTCTAAATACAGGACCTGTACTAGTGACACATTACCACCAAAAAATGCCCCACGATGAGTTTAATTTAAAAAAATCCCTTATTTTTTTTAAATATAATACTTAAAACTGGAAATACAAAAAAAATTTTGTGGCAAAACAATTCTGACCCAGCCCAAATTGCTTCCCCACCCTGAAATCAACTGAGTACATCCCTTCTAATCTACTAACAGGAGTGATATAATTAGAGTTAGCATTAAAGGTGCATGTTCCGATCGTATTTGGGACCACTGATTTACCGGAAGTCGTATCGATTTTGATATCGATGAAAGGCCATAGTTTTCTGCATTGTCGCCTGAAATTTGAAGCCTTAAATCCTTTTAATTCCCAAGATATAACAAAAACCGCCGTTTTGTGGATTAACCATCAATATTAGAGAGATGGAATAGGGCCTTGCACCATGCATTATTGCGTCACCCATCAAAACCGCAAGTTTTTTTATTTTTGTGGGGGTTTGTATTTGCAATTAATTATGCATCTGCGTGTGCTAATACTGCAGTACGAGAGTAGCGAGTTACCGCATACTGAACCAATACGGGCAAAAATATGGGAAACTGCTCAAGCAAATAATCCTCTTTTTATTAGTTTTGAAGTCAATTTGAAAACTTATGCATACTAATAATAATTATTGGATGAATTTCGGTGATAACAGAAAATACGCCCTCCCACCAAGAAAAATATCAGGCTCGTCTTAGGACTCGCCTGATATTGATCTAGGCTCGGGCGATATTTTCTGTTATCAACCTCAGCCATCCAATATATAAAGTTTGCCAGGTTCAGATTCAAGAAGGAAAAACAATACACATAAATCGGAACAAGCAAACTTTAGTAGAATGGAGGATCACCATTGAAATATGCATCAGTTAGGGATTCTGAGGTCATAACTGACCAGGGCCCAACTCTACTCTTATTTGACCATAGAAACTTAGGGAGCAGTCATTAGCATCATCTTTAGGGGTGGGAATGCGGACTTTTATTTTTACAAAAAATGTCCGCATTTTTTTTGCTTCCATTCAAATTTCTCATTAACCCTAATTTTGTGATCATCTGGGAAAACCTGCCACATGGTGGAAAATTTATATTTTGAGTTTTTACTATCACTGCAGTGGTTTGAAATCTTAAGTTTCCATAACTGTTTTACTTCTTTTCTTCTTTTATACATGTCAAAAGTTACGCCTTTATACAATCTGACAAAAAATAAAGGACAATATAACAGATTTAAAATAAGCTATTTTCTTTATTTTTTCAAAACTATCCTGTGCGACTGTCGCAGGTTTTCCCAGATGCACATCCATTTGGATTAAATTTTTAAATTTCTCATTTTTTTTAATTTTTTAGGTTTTTTCTTTTTTTAAGGATTTCAAAAAGGTTAAATAAGTTCCCCACTTGCTCACTTGTGTTTGTGTGTTTCTCCCCAAAAAAAACAAATACATTCCCATCCTCCCTTATTTCATCTTATCAACTTTCTTATGCCAGACCTCTGTCTCAGATGTGTTTTGTTAGGGTCTTTGCTGAGGCCATCTTAAGCTGCAAATACTTCTGAAAATTTTTTTATCTTTTAAAAAGATAACCAAACAAATCCAGCATCAGGTAAATTACACTGATTATCAGCAGCTGTCATTAATTTGATGATTTGGAATCTAACATCACCAGGGCAGCAGCATAGTTCTTTCCCCATTTAATTTCATTTCTACTCGCCGTAAAACGTTGTAACAGTGACCTGGACTATCCAAACTAAATCATGGGTTGATATCCCGTTTGGTTTACCATATCAGTCTCTGGGGATCCGCAATGCATCAGTTTTGTGGGACTGAGTTAGGTCAGGGGACAATCAACAGATAAAGTTAGTTTCATCAAATAAGACACCATTTTGCCCAGGCTGTTGACTTTGACACTCTTATTGTGTGTTCACTGTGGTACATCAATTTTAACTCAACTTTCAGAATTCCATTATATGCATCAAACTTAAAAAAGCCTGAAAAATGTGCAAATTAGGAAGCTCTTGCCTGGATATTTGGTGTTTGAGGAAATTATGGTTTTAGTATAGAAATATGCATAAGAATCGACGGGAAGTGTTTCTTTTTGGAGGGAAATTGATGTATCTGGCAAGGAAATTACTATTGTTCCAGCCCTAGTAATTTTCACATGAAGTGGTTCAAATTTGCAAAATGGTTTTGACTTGTAAAAACGACATTGGTCTGCAAAAGGGCTGGTTTGTATACCAACCTCGACAAAAGTCCTATCCTACTCTAGACTTAACATCGGCAAAAAAAAAGCATTCCTTGACTAAAGAAATATACCACCACACCTATGATGGTAGAGGTTCTTCGAATCTATTAAAATTTAATATAGTAGGCTTTTCTCTGTTACATTCCAAATAACCGCATGAGCAGCTGGATCGTTACTAACTGTCCTCTACTTGCTTAGCGGAGTTTGGTATTGATTTCTTAATGACATCAAATATAGTTTAACCGTTCTGGCAGAAAGGTGGTTTCTTGACTCCCGGTGTAGTCTCTGGCGCATGTGCGAAAAGGTATGGGGTTTTGTGCATTATTCAACCGTGTGACGTTTGGAATGTTCCTTGAATGTGTATAAATTGAAAGAGGCTTAGAGGGAGTTCACTTGAGTTGTCAATGATACTGCTCTAGATTCCAGGCAAATATGGCATGAAAGATCTTTATAACTTACAAATACTAAATCAGCAACAGGTGTTTGAATTGTATAGATCCTATCCTTTAGAATTCATTATGTTTGGATGTAACTTAACTTTTTTAGCAAGTCAATTTTAGTTTGAATGTGTCCACAAAATTAATTCCAGTTGTTTTATGCCATTGAAATTCAAATCTTTACTGTGTAGGAGACCTAGAGCAAACTGGTCAAATTGATCCTGATAATTCAACTAGTCATTTGTCTTCATTTATATCAAGAAACTGGATAAAAATCTGATATTCCTAATATTTTAAACACCTTTTGTTGTGGTTTTCATGGAAACGGTATCAATTTTGATATCTCATGGATAGCTAATATGGTAAGTTTATAATTGTAGATTATAGCATAATCTAATCAATCAATTTCTATATGTACCCCCTATGTATTATTCTCAGCACTTATATTATGACTCATGAGATTTGGGCAATTTCCCTGTGGAGGGAGACCAGTGCATACCTTGGGGTTCATGCCAAAACATGCAAATCAACCTATTTTCGGCTATTACAGGTCCTTTCACCCCTGGGGGTTTCCCCTTAAAAAGTAAGGTCTTGATACGCCATGGATACTGCACAAGAGCCTAGTATCTGACCTTTCTTGTTTTGTGATGGAAAGATCCAAATCATGTTCAAAATTGAATCCTCAAATCATAATCTCTCATGCGTATTTTTTCGTTCTGTGGGTGCCACTTTATCACCATCTTTGATTCATTAGTTCGATAACGGATCACCTTTACATTTTCATTTTGTCCAATTTTTAAAAAGAGATTGCAAACAACTTTTGGCCTAAAATTTTAGGCCGAATTAATGTCATCTGGGCTATTCTTTGCAGGATTCCACATATGTTAGAGTCATGGCTTAGCACTTGTAAAAACCGGACAACTTGGAAATATCCAGAAATACTGGCAATATAAACAGGCATGCGGCCAATAATAGATTTCACTCATATAAAGCAAAAAAAAAAATATGTTGACTCAAAAAACAGTAACAATCCCCCCTCCCCGCAAAAAATATGCAGTATTCAGTTCTTTCCCTGCATGAAATACCAGTGTTGATGCCTTCACATGTTCCTAAACAGTGAGTCTCGGGCACTTAGATGTGATAGCTTGTATATAAATTCTCCCAGTATCCAATTCCCATAAAGTAGTTTCATTTCACCACATGCATCAACAGTGCTAATTTGCATACCTCCGACTCCTTCTCAAGATCGGCTAATAAGACTAATGTCTGATAGACTTGCGTTTAAGGAAAAACAACTGTCAGTGGTAGAATTCATGTAGAAATCCCCATGGGGAAGGGAAGCATACCATCAGGAAGCAGAGATGACTTTTGTTGGGGATTTGAGGGTCCAAGCTGAGACATGAGTATTTTAGATGCAAGGACAAACATTTTGCCAATATTTTCTAATAATTCCTATCTATAATTTTGTTTTTCTGCAATTCACACAGTCTGAACCACACTCTGTAAGCAGCTTATGGTTTTGCAGTAGAAAATTTATGTATGACTGGAGGAAGAAGCTTCCTTTTTTCAAAGTGGATTATCTTGGTCAGAGATGCAAGGTCATATATTCAGTTTTTTAAAATCATGTATTAGTCACTTATTAAATTTAGTATGATGTTTGCTTCATAGACCCCCCCGTACACCCTGCAAAATTGCTTATTTTTCGACGAACGAAGATCAGTGAATCTTTGATTAGTTAATAACGCTTGGCGTACACACTATACTTAATTAAAGATAAATTGGCGTTCCACCTAGTAAAAACAACAAGATTGAAACAAGTGTGCCTACTGGAAATATGGCCTTGGGATGTAAACCAATACCCTCACCCTCTTAATTCAACGAAGTGTGCGTACACACTAGTAAATCCCTTAATCAAAACTATTCCCTTATTTGAAAGAAGCTTGATTTTGCTTCGTTGAATTAAGCAAATTAATCTTGCGTTGAAATAAGGGAAGAGCGTACACACAATACTTGTCAAATTTTTAATCTTTCCGTTAACGCTTAGTTGAATTAAAGATTTTGATAGTGTGGACGGGTCATAGATTTATCTTGAATAAAGCTATAGGTAGCTAAGACAGGTATTGGAGCCAATGGTTATTCCAGCATTATACGCCCCCTGTTAATCTAATGGTGAGTTCATACTTCATCGGCAGACTCGCCCGACGCAAGTCTTTCGAACATGCTTTGCACACCAGGTTGCATTCACCCGGGAGCTAGCACCATTTGTAACCAAAACCCATCTGAAGTACAAAAGGTTTGAGTTGATTAAATTTTTGACAGACTGACAGGAAAACCCGGAAACGGGGAATCCGGAAGTGCAAGCAAATGGTGCCTTAATGAAGAGGGGGACAAGACAAAGTTTGTACAGTGGTCAAATTTTTTAATGGATTCCAATCATGTTGAAAAGTTACCATGTTATTTGTCTAACCAAGGATTCAGGAAAGGTAACTACTCTTAGTTTACCAATGTAGGGGGCACAGAAGGTCCCACGTCCATTGCATTCATGGTGCTTGACCTTGTTTTTCCCCCCTACTTTCTTAAGCAAGCCTTTGAGACACTCAAAACTATTCCTTATTTTGATCCTCCACGAGCTCCACAAATAATTTGCAACACCATTTTTTTATCCTGTAGCAACTGAATGTGACCCTTTTTATTGATTTTTTGCTGTTTTTAGTTCTATACTCTTAAACCTTCATTGTATATAGTACACCACCTATACCTTTCCTGAATCCTTGTGGCAGACATAACATGGTATACTTTTTCAGCACGATTGGATCAAATTTAAAAATTTGACCCCTGTCAAAAACTTTCGTCTGGACCCCCCCTCTCCGTAATGCACCATTTGTGGCACTTAGAATTATGTTTCAGGGGTCCCTGTCCATCTCTCCTAAGATTTAAAGCACTCAAACCTTTTGTACTTGAGATGTGTTACAAATGTCTGCTACTCCGGGGAGCTCCATGAATATGCGCATTTGCGTAAAAATCATGTTCAAAAGGCTAGCCGTCTGCAGACGTCTGCCGATGAAGGATGAACCCACCTTCACAGCAGAGTCTTAAGATTGTTGTGTGCTGTGTCAGACTTAATCAGAGTCCTTCCTTCCTCGTGAGTCTGGGGTCAAATGAAGATGTCCAATACTAGGCTATACTTCATTTAGCATCTTTGCACTCTTGTGGTTGACATAACCAGAGATTTCCACCGCATGGGCCGTTGATTTTTACAAGTAGTTTACCTCAAAAAAAGGCTATTCTTTTTGAAATCCATACCGCTCCTGTGGAGACTTAGCAAGTATTTATATAGGGGAATAGAGCCCATTGCATGTCAAAGATCACATCCTGAGGTCAGGTCACATACTGAGGTCAAAGGTCACATACTGAGGTCAAAGGTTCACATACTGAGGTCAAAGGTCACTACTGAGTCAAAGGTCACATACTGAGGTCAAAGGTCACATACTGAGGTCAAGGGTAACATACTGAGGATAAAAGGTTACATACTGAAGTCAAGGAAATCTGATGTCACTCCATTCAGAGACCATGAAAATAGCTGCTTGTACAAATACCAAACTGTTTAATCAGTTATTCAATAAAGAATCAAATTGTCTACTTTAAAGAATAAAAAAGTAAATAAACATTTTATTAAAATTGATTTCATTTTTTACTTCTAGTATAGTAAGAACCTCAACATGTCATTCACCCTTCATCCTGGATAACACTTTGTACATAGCAAAACAATAATTCAAGCCCACCACCAGCAGCAAAATGTGCTGCAACGTGAAAATTTGATTCAAATAGCACACAGCCATTTTCAATTTATTCATAACTTGGGAAATTAAAAACTAAAATGCATGGTGATGGAGCCTGTGGCGGGATTCTAGGTTTGGGCAGACAGTGATAGAATCAGTCAGGTAGTGATCATATTCCAGCAACAGTACGTAATACTGAAAATAACGGGCTCAATTTCTGCGGCAATTTTTTTCACTGGTTTGTGTCAAACAGACTGTTGATTATTCACCAGTGAAAATACTTACAATTTGGATGTCTACAGTTGACCAAAGAAATTTTTGAGATGTAATAACCCTATCATTATGTATCGTTTTCTCGACGAAACAACAAAATGAACTGTGAAATTGACACATATTAACATTTAATCTTTCAGGATTTTTTTCTTGCGTGCAGTGTGGAGGAAGCATTTCAGAAGTTTATTCTGTAGTCCGCTGAATCGAAAATTTATTTCTAATGTGGCATTTGTGTGTGGATTTAAGGGTCGCTACAAGTAGGTGTGAGTGATGACTATGCAACTTGTAAGAGTACAAGTTTATATCACGATTCTCATTACTAAGGCTAGACTTCATCGGAGTACTACAGATAAGGTTTTAGACTTTATCTAGCCCTCGGAGTGGGGCAATGTCCATTTTAAAAGTGCTGCATGATGTAAGGCTGTAAGACCCACATTTTCATCATCGTTTTCACCGCAACTGCCTACATGTTTTTTAAAATTTGACCATTGTCACTTTTTGTGTCGCCTGCCCTAAGCAGGAAGACACATAGGATCACGGGTTTGTCCACTGTTGTTGTTTTGTTGTCTTTTGTTGATTGATGGTCTGTTGTTGATGTCTGTGGTGAAAAAAGGGTTACATTTGCATGTAATATCCACATACTTTGATGGATTTAGAACCAACTTGGGTCACAGGTGCAACATGGCATCCCCCACTTGTTGGTGAGGTTAAAGGGCCACATGCCAAGGTCAAGGCCATGTGAGGTCAAGTTGTAAAATAGGCTGAAAAGGTAAAATTGACCTCATATGAAAAGTTGAAGTTCATTGGAACCAAACTTGAATCATAGGTGCAACATGGGATCCCTCTTTGTTTTATGAGGTCAAAGTCACATACCAGGGTCAAAGTCCACATACCAGGTCAAAGGCCAATGTGAGGTCAAGTTGTCAATGGGCTGAAAATTTCAATGTGACCTCATTTGAAAAAGTTGACGTTTCAATTGGAACCAACTTTAAATCCATATGGTGCAACATGGGATCTCTTCAATTTTGTTGATGAGGTTGAAGGTCCCATATCAAGGTCAAAGGTCCATGTTAGGCCTATCATTCATTCCACTAACCCGCGACGGCATCGACACAACGGTCCGAGGACCGATGTATTTTTTTAATTTTGAAAAAAAATTACCCTAAAAATGTTTTACTCATCGGACATGGCATTTTTTAATGAAATTTTTGCATATTTGTCACAAAATAACACATATTTATGACCTATATGGGCAATTGGGCTCTCTCTCACTCGTTGACCCTTACTTTTTTGCACATCATTTTCTGTCTCAGTCTCCCACCGAATACTCCTTGTTTGACAAGCACAAGCTTAGTTAACCCATTTTCATAGTGAGTGACCCCCCCCCCCCCCGACTTCTAGCTTATTTACAAATACCTCCACAATGAGAACTTTTTAACAGACTATACTAATGTAATTAAAATTAACTCAAAAGTAAAGATCTTGTGGCCCAATTTCAGGGTTTTTTATTTATATCTAGTCATCTTCCATTTTTAGTGTGGGAGAGATGCACACTATGGGGGGGGGGGGGGGTTACTGCAGTAACGCAGGTTTCCAAACAATTCCGACAAGAACACGACATTATAATATTTATAAGGATGTTGCAAAATGGTGTCTTTTCCAAACCACATGAAACAGTCGATTCTGCCTTTAAATTCCTTCAACCTGCTTCACCCTCGGAAGTTATCACCACCACCCACATTCTATAGACATGACTGTATCATTCATATGATATACCTAGACAGTGACATTTGTGCAAAATTCTGCAATTTTAACGAGTACACACCTTACTTCCTCTAAGCAAATGAACATTCTCCTGCTATAGGGTGATCACAGACGATAACAATCCTATGTTTCCATTATTTTCGGCCTTATCTGTGCATGTCACATAACCCCTTTCATATTGAGCTGACCTTGGATTGAATTTGAAACCCTTTTTTTCACCATGGGCCTGAATCATTCTAGGCACCCCGCACACTAAAGAGGTGACTTCAGACATTGTAGGCATCCGTCCATCTATCTATCCCATTTATATTTTTAAATACCACATTTTTGAAATTTAAACATGGATGTTCATTTTTACATTATTTGACTAAAGATAAGTCAATTTGAAGATGAGCTTTAGGTCAAAGGTCAAATATGGTCTATTTTTCAAAAATCTGAAATTTGAACACATCTCAATGAAATTTTAACTACTTTGTTCTCCAGGTAGACAAGGATGAAAATTTATTAGCACTTAACCTGGACTTCAGGCTACTTCTAGCCCAGATTCGCTTCAGCGGTTCCATTGTTTTAGCGCAGTGAAGTTGAACCATTGCTGAAAGCTAGTGAGACATAGCAATTCTGACCACAGCCAGCTCTAGATTTCTAGCCATAATGTCTCGCCTCAAGGCCATTTTTCAATGAAACTGCAACCCAATATCAGCTGGTCTGCCCACACAAGTTTGCCAACGGGAGGTCAGTAAATTGCCTAGCACAGGTCCCGGTTAGGAGTTAACCTTTTCCTGGAGATGGCCAGCACACACAAGTGTTGGGAAAAAAACGTGCACTTGGCCGGACTCAAACCGGCAACCTTCTTATTACTAGTATGGCACTCTCGCCAATTGAGCGCACAAGCCAGGGTTGGTAGAGGAAATAGATATCATCTATAGGTGTTAGGTTGACAACTCTCAATGTTAAAGATGTGTCAATGTTCATCTTTGCACGTAAATGAACTTTGGTAAAGCTAGAGTCAAGGCTGAAAACTGGGGTCTTAAGGTCAGAGGTTTGACGTTGTTCAAACCTTTTAAACCACAATGTGTTTGTCTGTCTGCCTGTTTGTATACTTGGATGTCTGGTCCACCTGTCCAGTCAATATTTTGAAGTGATCACCTGCCGTTGTTATTGAAAAGTTTGTCCCATTTCACTTCCCAAAACCAAAAACTAATACAAATGTCCACATTGGTGATATCGTATTTGGGTGTTTCCAGTCAATTGCCGTTCCTTAGAATGATGACATCTAACCAGTGTATGAGGCTCTAAAACGGCTGTAGGTTTACATTAATCAGAGTATCACTCAGATGATCAAATGTAGGCCTCCCTTATCGCATTCATATGTTCTCTTACAATCATATGAAACCGTTATGTTGAACCCATATCTGGCTGACAGTTTTCTCCCCAAGATTGCAGTATAAGAGGCGGAATCTCATGCCCATCGGTGATCCATATGGTTGACACCAAAGGGTGAAACCCATTCAAAAGCAGTCGTCCGTGCTGGGCGCTGACCATTTTGATTTGCACGAGAATCTTATAGTTTGGGTGCTTGTATACACACATAAGTTCAATTCGAGACAAACAATCCGCCAAAATATCAGTTGTTGGATGTTGGATGCTATTGGGTGAGCGGAGGTTAAATGTTGTCCTACCCATGGCCACACAACGAATCAAATGACACGTCAGTCCGTCTTGAATTTAAATAAACCGCCTCAATGAATACATCTTTTCACCAAGCGCCCAGTTGCATTATTCAGAAAAAGGTGATCGTGCACATGATCCAGTTGCACTTTTATTACCCTGCCACCTCCTTAAACATACAATCGATTTGTATCACTACCGATTAGTGTAATATGCAAAGCGGCACCCACAGTATGTGGAAGAAGCGGAGGCAGCCCTTGCTCTCTATTGTTGGTACTCTATGTTTTCGTTGTGGCCGGTAAAACATGCGAGACGCTGAATTTCTAAAGATTACGTTAACGTTTTGCCTCTCTAATCTATATAGAACCTCTTGGTTGAGAGACCCCGCAGCTCATTAATGCAGATAACAGTCTACCTACTAAGGCATCTGACCCTATGTATACTGATTGCCAATAGAGGTTTTCCACCCACTCACTCAACCTATAACAAAAGGTCATATATCTTCATTCAGATCAATTTCTACCCGACCTCAAGTATTGTTGGCTATTCAAAGTGGACCCATACTTTTTTATGCATACATATCCAACAGCATTCTTTTCACTTTAGATTAGAAAGTCTCCAGAAATTTGGAATGGAGTTTTGCCATTCCCTGCAAGATGGCCACTAATCCACAAAGGTGGAAGACCTCTATCCTTTATTAAAAAAAAAAGGTAAAGGTAAAGGGGACTGACCTGTGTACACAGAACGGAGTGCCCGTCTCTCTTTCGAAGCGATTGGGCCAGACTCCTCTATAATGTTGCGTAGTTGGATCGCCACACCTCATTACAGTGAGTCTGTTACCTTTCCCCAAAAAGCATTGGAATAATGCCGGAAGCCCATTTATAACACCTGGGTATAGAGGATTAATTGAGGTAAAGGCCTTACTCAGGACGAAACACATTTACCCCAGCGGGCTCAACCCACAACCTTTTAGCGGGCGGGCCGAACGCTGATCCACTGGACCACATGTGTCCTGTAGTATTCATGTTTATCAAGAATATGGGTCATATGGTTCCTTATTCTGGGAAGTGTGTTGACCACAGTTGGCAACACAAAACTATTTGTTTAAAAAAGGAAGTTTTGTTGGAAAGGATAACAGCATTTTTGCAAAATGATCATTGGAATTAAACTTGCTAAAGAAGAAAGAAAATTGGAGATGTGTTCACGTCAAAGACTTAGGTGAGTACCTTTAAACGACACACAAATGTCATTGCAGGGATTTGTAATTCCACTACATGGTCTTCCCTATGCGGTTTTAATATCAATTATCTTTCAATTTAGTGAATGTGGGTTACACTGAATACAAGCATGTCAAAATGGGCTCAAACAAACAGCACGTAAGACATTTACAATACATACATAATTGTTCAACAATATGATAAATACATCATTTATTGGAGCTGTGTGGATATCCTTTCTAGGCTAGTGGAATTGGAATTTTTACCCAAACTAATTGTAATAGAATTTAATTTTGTATTTTGTGTCAATCTGCTAGAAAGGGTTATAGAATGATATCTTACAGTCATTAAGTGAAAAAAGGGTGGAATATGCAAAGATGTGGAAAAAGGGGGCACATTGAACTAAAGACTGTTTCATTAATCCCTTGTGAAATTTCAAGTATGTACTTTTCAAGACAAAGGGCCACCCCTATAGACCCTGTAGACCTTCAAGTTTGCATAGAACATGTACAAAGAAAAGTAAATTAGCACAAATATATACTGTGGGTTAGTATCTAATAAGACCAACTATTTGACACCATTTTTGCCGCCATTTTTCATAGGAATTAGTTCATAAATATCTTTCAGCCCCAGACTTGAACATTTATCACTTACAGCTTCTTCTAAGAAGAAGACCTTACAGCTATGGAACTTTCAAGAATTAAACCATCAGAGAGAAAAACAACACATTTTGTTGTGTTTGAATGGGTTGGTGTTGATAAGCTTTTTAGACCTAGTTGGCATTTTAACAATTCATTGTTGATAAGATTTTTTTGCCACTGTTTGGTGTGTATAATCCCATTTGCCCTCTTTCCATCAAAAAACTGCATTAGTATTTTGTCATATGCTTATGGCGTTGACAATTGGGTTTATCAGTTGTCTGTACTGTCATGTTTTTCTAGACCCGCTTGATGTTTTGTTGTAATGAGGTTGTTTCTAGGCATGCTGTAGATACTTAATGTTTAGAGGTTCTTGGGTGGTGAAAATTGAGGAGAATCATGCCTAGATTTCTCTTTTTGTGCAACATATGGGACGTTCATTAGGAGTTGGGATGATTCAAAGATCTGTCAGTGTTGAATGGTGTGTTGAGTATGGTGCATATACCAACGTACCATGGCTGCTATATCTGGTACAAGATGAACTGCCATGGACCAAATGTTAAGAAGTCTAAAAGGTTGTAACATACCGTACACACTTCGATATAAGCCCACCCCCAAAAAGGAAGATTTTACTTTAAAATAGGGGTGGGCTTATACCAGGGGAGGGACTAGAACTTGGGAGCAAATATCAGATACAAAATTGCAATAAATATTATTTCAAGAGCATATTATTCACCAGATACCATTTAATGTACACTTTAGTTGTAGCAGATATTAAAACATTTAAAGCGGCACTGGCACATTTTCACAAAACATGAAATTTCTTCAATTTGCTCTCAAATGATAGTCTAGGCCATTGGAAGAACAGAGATATATTTTACACATAAAAATAACATACCCCAAAACAGATAGGGACATTGGTATGAGGATAAAGACATCCAGGTAATTTGTAGGCCAACTTTTAAGTTATCCATAACTTTAATCAACAAATGTGTATATTACATGAATATTTTTGACTCGTACTCATTGATATTAAAACCACAAAGGTTATAGACCGGTCAAACAGTGTGCATAGCGTGAGAAACATGCATACAGAGTGCGTGTTCTTGTGTTAAACGCCATTTTCGTCGTCTGCTGAATTTAACGTCGCCGGCGACGTTAAATTATAAAATCGTTCTGTTTACCCATAATTAAGCTGATTTGGTCTTAATCATTTCGGGTGAGGGCTTTTGTATATAAAAGCTTTACAACCATGCAAAAATATCGATTTTGAAAAATCTTGGGGGCGCACTATTTTTCAAATGTGCCAGTGTTAAGTTCAATTTTTCCATCACATTCCTCAAAGTTGTTATAGCAAACATTAAACATCCCTATGTATTGGGCCCTACTTTGATGGCTCTATAGAATAGTTCAAGTTTTAAAATGTGATTTTGTTTGTGTAATTACTGCCACATTGTTTCCTGAATGCTAAAATTACCACGTGGGCTTATACCCAAGTGTATGCTAGCTCCTGTATTTTCTTTAAAAATTGGGATGGGCTTATACCAGAAGGTGGGCTTATACCCAAGTGGTTATGGTAATTATGTTAACAAAGCATTGATAATGATGATGTGGTGGTGGTGATGATGATGATAATGACAATGATGAACAATGATGCTTAGTTATAACTGAAGAATTCGGAAAGGTTAAAGCGGCACTGGCACATTTTCACAAAATATGAAATTTCTTCAATTTGCTCTCAAATGGTAGTCTAGGCCATTGGAAGAACAGAGATATATTTTACACATAAAAATAACATACCCCAAAACAGATAGGGACGTTGATATGAGGATAAAGATATCCAGGTAATTTGTAGGCTAACTTTTAAGTTTTCCATAACTTTAATCAACAAATTTGTATATTACATGAATATTTTGACTCCTACTCACTGATACTAAAACCACAAAGGTTATAGACCGGTCGAACAGTGTGCATAGTGTGGGAAACATGCATACGGCTGCGTGTTCTTGTGTTAAACGCCATTTTCGTCGTCTGCTGAATTTCGCGTCACCGGCGACGCTAAATTACAAAATCGTTCCGTTTACCCATAAGGAAGCTGATTTGGTCTTAATCATTTCGGGTGAGGGCTTTCGTATATAAATGCTTTACAACCATGCAAAAATATCGATTTTGAAAAATCTTGAGGGCGCACTATTTTTCAAATGTGCCAGTGTCTCTTTAACAGTTAGATAGATTGGAGACTATTTGTAACACCATCTCAAAAGGGATAGAGTTAGTGTTGCAAAGTGTAACAATAGATTGGGGTAATTGAGTTTGATTGTTATAAGGTCTCTTCAAAGTGAGTATACTGGCATTGCTTTTGTTACAAATTGTCTTTTTTCTTTGATTTCTCAGCAAAGAAGAAAGTGTTTCACAGTGGTGGCATGGTCAGAGTGGGCATTTTTTAAGTAGTTTTGAACATTAGCCCCCAAATATTTTTGTCTCAGCTTCCCACTCGCATTGGTGTAAGAAATTCACATCTTACCACATTTTTTAAAAAGGTTTGAGATATTTTTTTAACAATTTTTTTGTTTTTAAACTCAGGGAAACTTTACATTTATTGCTAAATATTATCCATTCAGAAAGTTGCATATTTTTTAGAAGAACGCAAATAATTGTAGATGGTACCTTTCACTCCCCCTAAAAATATTAAGAGAAGGTTATTATCTTTAAAAGCTACTTAAGTTAGCACTCTTGCTTGTATTACATTTTAGTTTTCTTTGAAGAGGAAGAAGACATGGTTTCACTGGCTTAACTTTTATGTGTAATGGAATAAGTACACTTTTTCAACCCTCGGTGTGTGTACATTTAGTCTCCCGCTCTCTACGAATATCAATATATGTCACATGCATATTAAAGATAAATTATCAATGTTTTTTCCTTCCTAAAAATGTGATTTTTGCTATTTCAGACAATCCTCAAAATCTTATTTTTCGGCATGCTTCTCAATCCCATGAAGCATGTAATTGTGACTGCCTTGAAAATGTCATTTTTTTTCAGTTCACCTCTTACACTTAAAAACAGGTCTCTGAAAAATTACTAGAGTGGCTTGCAATTTCTTGCTAAAAACAAGTGTTTTGAGAAGCAATGTGGGGGGGGGGAGATGAGAGCCTTTGTGTACAAGTTTCAACTTTGCAAACTCTTTGTTTTAAAAAAAAAAAAAAAAAAAAACACATGGGTTTTTTTTTTTTTTTTTTTTTAAATAAATTAATTAACTTTTGATCAAACTTCACCTATAACATAAAATGTCATTTACCCCGAACACTTTTCCCATTTTTTGGTATCTTGTCTCAAATCGGCTGTGGACACCGTGATGATTCCCATTATGATGTCAAAGTTGTTTAGTTCCCTTCCTGGTGTTGCTAGTGTTTAAATGGAAGTTGCTTGGTTAGGTTGTCCCTAACAGGATTGAGATCCAATTTTCCTTGTCTCTGTTGCATGAGGTTCCCCCAGTGAAATTTAAGTTAAAATTGTAGGTCATCTACTCCAGGGGACAGTTAAGTTAAAATTTCATCAACTGCTCAGAGTACCTATGTTTGTTTCTTGATATGTGCCCATGTATGTCTGAAAGCCACAGTTTTATGTCTTTCCCTCTTTGACCTCATTGTGTGCAGAATTCTGCGTATGTCCCTCTTGTAGCAATTTATGTGCTTGGGGCTTACGGCTTGAGGAGTAGCTTCTTCGTGGGAGTACCTTTTGAAGTAACTGTTTAGTAGCCAAGGAGTACCTTCCCTGTAAAGGGTCCACATCCCGGCCTACAAATGGGGGTTCTTCACAAAGATCTACACTAGTACCTTAACCACTAGTCCTCCCATTCAATGCGCTTTGAGCCGTGTGTGATTATTGGAGTAATCTTATCCATTATTTTAACATTTTGGTCATATGTGTTATATATTTTTACACAGAATTTTATTTAAGGGTTTTTGGTGATGCTTAATTCAAATAAAATGCTACTTACCTTGAAAATTGTCAGAAAGGAGTAATAACAATGGAATGTTTGCCACCCTCTGTGGCCGAAGTCTACCTACTAGGAGCCGGTGGAGTACTTGTGAAGGTACTCCCCAGTAGCTGGCAGAGGTAATCTCCACGACTGGTGGCTCATTGGTACCTTCAGTCACCTAGCAGCAACTGCAGAGTACTTATCGGATTGGGACTGCTAAGAAAGCAGCGCTGTTTGCACCCAGTGGTTTGTGTACTAAGCAAGTATACTTAGTTGTAGAATAACTGCATCAATATATCAAGGGGGTACCCTTGGGAGTATAGCTAAGAGTACACATGGAGTTATCCCTAAGCTCTGGGTTAACACTTTGAGTAAGAACTGGCTGTGTATCATGGTTCCCTCATGTTTGAGGTAATAATTTTACCACCTCCGCTTTGCTTCCCTCATCAGAAGTTACTGTTTTAACCCATGGCGGATAAAATCCGGCCACAAAATCCATTGACCAACAACCTTGTATTCCCTGAACTGTTCAAGGTGTGGGTAATGGTGCCATACCTGTTCAGTCACCATATGTAGCCATATACCAAAGTTCACCCATCTTTCTCATTTTTCCTCACAATAAGGCGTAAAGTTGCTCCATAGAGTTGTACCTTATTTGTCACTTACCAAGGGATTTGTGCTAGTTAGGCATGCTCAAACAGGTACTGTAAGTCCAGGAAAGTTCAATTAATTGCACTTCGCAAAGATTTAGTTTCCTGAGAGCAGACGACATTCAGACGATACTTACTGGCCCATGACTTAAATACTAGTGAACTATTTTTTTCCTGCCCATGTGTACTCTCACTGCATAGGAATTGCCTGTTTGCTTGGCTATTGTCAGGCCCATAGTTAGGAGGGGGGGTATGAGATGTCCATATTTTACAAAGATGGTAAAAAATACATTTGGAAGCATGGATATTGTTCAAACCTACTTATTACTGATAAAATTAGCTTAAATAGTGTAGGACTTGATATTAAAGCATAAATTTAAAAAATGAGAGCATTTGCATTTTCCTCCTCCACCTCCATAATTTGTAAATGATAAATGGCTTTGATATAGATATTCCTTGTTTTAATAATATGAATCTATTGTTTTGATATAGAAATGTTTAAAATCAAATACAGATTATTCAGATATAGAAATTTCTTGTTTCAAGCACATTTATTCTTTTATTATACAGATTCCTTGTTTCAGTTACACATCTATTGTTTTGATAGAAGTATGTGTTTCAATTGAAAAATCTCTTTCAATCATAATACATAATAGATAAAAAATCTTTGTTTTAATCATACAGGGTGACCAAGAAAATGTAATGACAATGCGCACCTGTAGCCAGAGGGTGTGGAGGGAGTGCACACACCTTTGGGGTCTAAAAAAAGAAAACAAAAGAATTAAGGAGAGAGCATTGAAATAAGGCTCAAATTGCGAAAAACAAACAAATATTTTTCTGGGGCGTTAAGCGGCCCATCTCCCTACCATTGTGGTATGGATCATAAATTTAATAAATATATTGTCATGGGATACTTTTTTGGGTCACCCTATATAAAGCTATTATTTTAATATAGAAATTCTGTGTTTCAATCATACATCTGTTGCTTTGATTTAGTATCTCTTTGTTTTTGCTTTTTGTTAATATATGGACATTTCCTGTTTGAATCAAATAATCCTATGCTTTAAGAATTTGTTATATTTTTATTTATTCATTTTCATTTCATTTCATTCTTATGACTGAAATAGATAGATTGCCTGGAATTCATAGTGAGTACGTGCACTAGAAATGATTGTTTAAAATGCACAGTGAGCATGCTATTTTCCTTTGCAGGATTTCTAAATGATGAACAACTTAGGTATAATCTAGTTGGTTGGAAATTTTTCACAATCACACTTTATACTTCCTGAAGAGCACATCTAAATGCACCCTTTTTGTGAACACAGAAATGCATTATTTCCTATTTCAAAACACTTGAAAATGAAACTGCAGGCAATTTCAAAACTTCATTTCTTGTAGTCTTTTTGACTTTCTTTGTCCCATAAAACCCTGAAATGTGCTCATTAGCTGTTCAACAAACAATCAAGTGCAAATTAGGGGGAAATTATATCTTCAGAACGTCTCATGTTCCTTAAAGTATATGGTGTGGTGGAAGTGGATATGAGAGTGGACAGGTATTGAGGTGGATGCCAATAATTGATGAGAACCATGTGGTTTGTCATCTTCTTGAGTCTGGAGTCTTCAGCCAGATGATGAAATTTCTCCAGCCGGTTTACTAATTGTGTCAACTGAACTTCTTCCCCCCTCTCAAATTTTCCTAGTGCCCAAACTGGGGTATAAATATCATGCCAATTCCCTCCCGAGTGCGCAACTGAACCGAGCCAGCAGTGAACTGTTTCCTAACCAAATATTAATTCTAGAGAACTTTTGCAGGGCCAGCGGTAAAGTCCTTGAGTCACAATGTTTGGTACGCATTGCACTCTATTTGTGTAGGTCAGTGGGCCGTTCTTGACTGACATAATAAGAAAGATACTAATTACACACCACAAGAACAATTAAGATATTATTCACCTGGTTTTCAGATCTTGTGCTTTCAAACAAGATAACTCTGACAGGTTGTTGTAATTAGTATCGAACACCCAAAAAAAAGGAATTCGAGACCTTATCGTGCTTCTCTTTCATCAGGCTATTACAACTGAAATCTTTCCACCCCTGTTAAAGAGTTAGGTCAATCCATGACCAAAATAAAATCTAGACCTTCTACCGGCCAACGTTTGTTTAGGAAATTTTGCAGGGATCGGACATCACCCAAAATGCACCTGAATTCTTCTAAGGCAACAACTGTAAAATTATTAAACACGGCATATCAAGACCACCATAGTGTAGGATATGGGAAAAACGGTAAACTCTACAAAGAGGTGATATTTTGAAGAATTGTGGTATTTTCTCAACTTCCTTCTGGGGCCCGGGGTCCGTTCCCCAAACTTTTCCGCCAACCCTACATGTACAGTGTGAGTCAAATGAATTGTTTTTCCCCGATGAATAAAAAATATTCAAATATTGTATCTTTTTAGAATATTATTATATAGATGAGTGAACTTTTGTTTGTTTATGGCGCCCCCGTTGGTGTAAGAGAGAAACGGGCAGGCAAAAGCCACCTATACTTGCATGGGGAAATTCTGTTTTTTGCTTAACTTTGTTGTTTAGACTTAAATAATAACTAACTTTTTATCAAGCATAAATAAGCTAATGCTACCAGCTGCATTTTGTGACCAATTTATCTCAGGAAAGATTCTGCAAGTAATTTATAACCAGATTTTATGTGGTTTTTTTCTGTCCACAGAAACTACTGTAATATTTTTTGCCTGCCATAAAACAACATAGGGCATCCTGAATGTCAACAGGGACGTCATAGGTGCACACATTATACTTTATTTAACAAATAATACTTCTTAACACCATGTCAAAAATCCCGCGATTCATGCTTTCTTTTCAAGTTTATGGCCTCATTTTTAGAAGGCTCCCGAAATGCGCGTGTTACAAATTAGTACAGTAAACCATAGAAGATGAGTAAACATGGTTACGTGTAATTTTACAACCAGGATCCAAAAAACGAGATAGGAACAAAGAACTTTTCTTGTTTGTTGCATTTATTCACCCTAGTGAAGTCACAAAATTATAATATTTAATCATGAAAGAAAATGTTCCAAAAGTGTGACCTTTTTGACCTTTAGCCAACTAAAGTGTATCACTTAAATTGAAACTGGTTTTGGTGTGTTATTTTTCAATATCTTTTTGTTTGCTTGGTTATATAGTTTTAAAAAAACGAGTTCATTCCAGACCTTGAAGAATTCTAAACATCAAAATATAATTGCATTTGTTTTTGCATTAATCCCAACTTAATAACTGCTGTTTACACCCATTGGGCATTTATTACTATTTATCCACCAGAGTGGGTGTAACACACATTTGGTATCCACTTTGAAATTTGCGCTTCAATACCAATCGTAGAATCTGTAAAAAGGCAATCTAGGGCTTTTATTTAATGAGTGCAGATATTGATTGCCTAACCAAAATGAAAATTCAAATTCCTGTGGAAGCTTTTAATGTACTTTTTAAGTATGTACAATTTTAAGAGCTCCTTGCACAGTTTGACAGAACATCAGATATTTGGGGGAACAATCATTTTGACCACACTGTATACTAACTCATGCATATGTCTACCATAACATACTCTTTATCATACCAGTAAACGGTTGGTCTTTGGACAAATTGGTCCACTCAGTATGACATTAGTATGCACATAGATTTACGACTGAGTTTTGGGAACGGACCCCTGAAACCGTTGCTGGGTGGCGATTTTTCTTTCAAAAATCATCAAAGAAGTAGCACGGGTAAAAGAGAACCTTCAAAATGGGGATCTTGCTCAGCAGGGCTTGGGTAAATCTACCATAGGGCGTATGGGTTTCAATTAGATACGGCATTGGGTAGCCTACCTTGTTTGCTTTGGGACCATAATCAAAATTCCCTCAAGTACAGTACTAAAATAGAAATGGAACTTGTATATCACTTTTAGAAATTTCTGTAAAATTTATTAAGTGCTATATCCTGGGGACACGTGTCATAATTTTTTTACGACATTGACCACACAGCAGAGGAGGGAACCATTGCTTTAGTGGGGCGCGAACCCTTAAGCCGCTCCATTTTGTAAGCACCCGGATCATTCTGATAGGGATGAGATGCACGTCTCTTCTGGTTTCAATCCAAGTTCATCGGTTGTAAATGAGTGACAAGACAAAGACATCTGAAAAGTGCATAGGAACATTAGAATGTCCCGACTGGCCTGGGCTGGCTGGGGGAAGAAGGTTTGTTTGCCAGTGAGAGTAGGGGTATGTGATTGGGCCATGAGGGGTGGGGTAACCCATTTTGATCAAACGTGACCAAAATTAAAATTGTTTCTATTGAATGCTATTGTGCATTAATAGGCACCGCAATTTTAAAGCGGGGACGTGTTTGATTAATAAATATTCTCCATGAGCATCAAGTTAAGACCACTATGTAGCTATATGCTCATCCAAGGACATACTACGGTGAGCTGCACATGTTGAATGAATTACATGTACTTGACTTTTGCAGGGTCTAGGTATTTGTAAATCATTCAAAAAAAAAAGGGATGTGTATGACGTCTCGTAGAATCTAAGGTCAGAAGAAAATGTACTTTCAAAACACAAATAATGAGCCTTGTGCCACAAATGATCTAAATTATATATAATAAAACAGTTTTAATGATCTTACTTGATTTGGTTCAGAATTTGGTATGTCCAAAACAACTTTACATAAAATTACCTCAATATTTAAAGATTACATGTATACTTATTGTCCTCAAGAAATTTCAACAATTCCACAAGAAGCGGCGTTCAACGATGATATGTCCTCACAGAGAAGACTCCAAAATGACAGCGCACAAGCTCATACAAAACTCCTCAGGTATCATATTCCAAGGGAATCTTCTTGGTCCTGAAGGTAATCTTGTCCAGCAGGTCAAGACGGCAAGGTTAAATTAAGTCCCTCGACGATAATAAATCCACAGTATATCAGTTCAATATAATCCACGATTTCTATCTGTCCACATTTGATCCTATTTTGTTCCCAGCTTTTGCGCCTTCAAAACGACAGTAGAATAATACAGCACTCTGCTCACATGGAATTAAAATATAATAAATCCTGGCACGTACAGGTCTGCTCCTCAAGGCAGAGTAAAAAGAGCTATCTTCTAGCTATGTTTTATACTAGTGGGGGGGATGGCTGGCCGAGGCTTCAGTGATAGTTTAACTATTCACAGATAGATTCCCCTTCTAACAATAATCATTACATCATTATTATGCATAAATAAACATGAACCTTGCACCATCAAATCAGATTTCACAATCTAAATTACATCACTTCATATATATAACTTTGTGGGGAATTCCAGATCTTGCAAGTTTTGATTTTAAGCTAACAAGATGAGTCAGTAGTTACTAAGTTTACATTTGGGGGATGTGTCCACTTCCACTATGTGCAATCTAAACAGGTGAGGCCTGCATACAACCAACTCTAGGGAATCCATTTTTCTCTTTATGTAACAAAATACTTTTCCCGTGAGAAATCTTTTCTCAAATAAAATTGAGAAAATAATATTTTAATCAAAAATTGTGGGGTTATTAACAGGTGTGTATATTCTTAATACAATGGTTCTTTTTATCACCCTGGCAGCTTTTTTAGCCGCAACAGATTCTATTTGCCCTTTTGCAAGGTCGCAATGTGCAGTGTAGCGAATCGCACTGACACTGGAATAGATGAGTGGTGTTAGTGTATATAACAATGCATTCACCTTTGCAAGGCCATATTGGTTTTGTTAGAAAAAATGACCTGATGCAACTATGCGTAAGTGCTCCCATTCATATTGTTGCAAGTCCGAGGCTCTCCCCGCAAAAGGTGAAACCGTGCAAAGCGAAATTCTTGACTATTCCACTAACAAGTTGCAGTACTTCTGATCCGTACTCCAATTTGATGACTCTTGCAACAAAGGACCACTCAGTAGGTAATGCCACATCTGGTGTTGAGACACAGACCTGTAGTGGTCAAAGGTCATTACTGCCAAACTAATATTCATGCTTTCAACCCTTAATCACCATGAATGCTCTGTAGAAATCTCCGTCTTAACCTCACTACTTTAACACTAAGTTCAGTCCTGCTATTCTTGTAACATTGACTGATAATTATATTCTGAGTGATTGAATCACTGGCCCACGCTCATCTGGGTTGTACACAGATTGACCCTTTGTAATCTTTGAACCCTGTTAGGTGAATACCCTGCCAAGGGGGGGGGGTCTGCAAGTTTAACTTATTTCAGTAATTAATTAAGTAATATTGCCTCTTATATCAGTAACCTTCTACAAGCAAGATGTGTATCAAAATAGAGATTTTTAAAAAAAGGATGTTAGTTCTTGACATTGTCCAGCCAGCACACTGTGGGTTTTTGTGCCTGAATGATTTTGTTATTAAATTCTGAACCAAAGTGTATGTACAAGATCTGGAGGCAATCAACGTTACTGTATGCTGGGTTTTATTGAAAATGGGGAGCTACCTTTTTAGGTCCTAACCCAGCTATAGACCCTCACAGAGGTCTTTTGGAAGGGGGGGAAGTTAAAAAAGGTTGTTCTCTTTGGTATTATATTATAAGTATTAAAATTTTATCATCTTATGTCGTTTTATCTCTTCAGGGAGTAAAGGTTTTTTTTTTAGAGAAAAGAAAAGACAAAAGTTTAAGTTAGTGAAGGAGTAGTAATTGCTATTTCCCTCAGTGAAGGTGGAATCTCCCATGATTTAAACTATCACCTTATCCATTGCTACTTTGTTATTTTATTAATTAAAATGCATATCTATTTAATCTGGTTCCATTGAAAGTTCTTGAATCAATAAGGGACAGTAATGTATAGATGCAGGATTGGCTAAAATGTTAGTAGAGCAACAACAGATTGTTTTGACCATCATCATCAACATTTATGTAAGAGTATGGCAACACCTAACTTGGCAAGGACAGCTTGATTGCCAAGATATATTTCATTTTGGTTCAAAGTCAAACCATTCTGTCAGTTTTGGGGTTTTATTTATCGCCCTAGGGCAGCGTATACACCCTGTCATGAGTGGCAATGTAAATTTTATTTCTGACTTCAAACCCTTGAGAATTTAAAGAGGTGAGAGTGAACACTATGAACACTCAGTTACACATAAATCATCAAATTTTTATTGGAGATAAGCCCATATAAATTTTTACAGATAGTACAGATTTTTGATAAATCCGAGCAACGAAAACTTCAGTGCTTTTTCCACTGAGGGTCCCATCGACATTCATTGATTCAGGGTTCGCAATACCAAAATGTTCATTTAACTTTTTAAAAAAAAATGAGTAGTAGTAGATTTGGGTTCAATCTCATGAAACAAGGTGGATATCAAACTCATCTGATCAAGCACTGTTTTCCACTGAGGGTTTTCAATATCAGCGGTCTGTTTGGTTTGCACCTCGAGTATCCCAAACTTCTGTCAGGCAACGTGCCTCGCATCTTTGCTGCGAATGAATCCATCGCTAGTCTTATGGGGGAATTCACGCACACACCTTGTGAAAAAGGGGGTGGGCTAAAATGGGGAGTAATGCTTTGGTGAGTTGATCTGATTTCACATTATTAGAATGTCATGCAATGATACCATGTACATGTAAGAGACCACTGGCACATTTTGAAAAATAGTGCGCCCTCAAGATTTTTCAAATAGATATTTTTGCATGGTTGTATAAAGCTTTTAATACAAAAAGCCCTGCACCCGAAATGATTAGACCAAATCAGCTTCCTTGATGGGTTAAAACAGAACGATTTTGTAATTTAGCGTCGCGGCGACAGCTTAATTCAGCAGACGCGAAAATGGTGTTAACCAATAAACACGCATGCCGAATGCAAGTTTTCTCACGCTAGTACAACTTCGTGGGGGTTTTTTGACCGGTCTATGAACCTTGTGTTTAATTATCAGTGAGTACGAGTCAAAAATATTTATGTAAATACACATTTGGTGATAAAGTTATGGAAAACATTAACAATGGCTCAAATTACATGGATGTCGGTATCTCATATCAAGTCCATATCTGTTTTGGGGTTATGTTATTTTATGTTGCAACTATATCTCGTTCTTCAAGGTCCTAGACTATCATTTTGCTAGCAAATTGAAGAACTTTCCACCCCATCCCAGACATCCCCCTAACCTCTCTCTCCCACTCGCTCCTAATCATCATATAAACATCACCTTCCGCCACTGCGTCACCGCCCCTACCACCACCCGATCCCTCCCCAACCTACAACACTCCCGACCACCCTCTTCACACACACCCACCTTACCCCCCCCAGCACCCACCACGCTCCTTCTTTAAAAACTCACCACACGTCATTCCCTCACCCAACCCCTAATCTTTCCACTCATTACCTCTACCCCCTCTATCTCTGACACAAGAAAAGAAATTTCCATATTTTGTGAAAATGGGCCAGGGCCGCTTTAATAATAATGAGCATGGAAATAGACATTGTCATTGGCAGGGGCTTCTAGCAATGGTGAGAGTGAGTATTATCTGGGGAAAGGAGGGAGTAACGAGGGGAGGGAGGAAGGGATTCGTGAGAGGATAGAGGGGAAATGTGATGAAGGGAGGGGAGGAAGAAGATGTGAGGGAGAGGAAAGGAGTGTGAGTAAGTGGAAAGTGGAAGGGGGGAGGAAGGGAAGAAATAAAGACAGAAAAGGAATTCTCATTTTCCTTACATGGAAGAATATCCCAAGAAACATCTCATTCAAATGTTTAGTTACGCTTTTGGTTAGTACAGGAAAAAAATGTGTCCTGATCGGACCCCCCACTTGGACGCTATCAAAATTGAGATTGGTATCAGAAATGAAAAGTTCATATTTTTCTCATTACCTCAGTGAAGTTTTAGGCCAAGGAAACATTCCAAATGGTGGTTGACCCGCATTATTAAACCACACGGTCTTGGGTCAAATTAGGTCATCCATCTTTAAACTCCTCTGAACTATATGCTGATTGGTAAAGAGAATACTTAATAATTAATGAGCCAATAGTACAATGTCAGATTGAAGGTATTGTACAAAAATAAGAAAAAAACTATTCCAGAAGGGCTATTTTAATGGGTTACTAAAATGAATAGAAAAGTAATCATAGCCTATCAGAAACATAAGAAAAGAACATAGTCCATGGTTTTAAAGGTCTGGAAATTGGGCATAAAGAAATTTTGTAAGAGCAATCAATTACAGTAAGGAACTCTGTTATTCCTTTTTAAAGAGATCTCATAAATATTGTGGGAAAATTGCTGCTAGCAATAGCTGGGGAAGTATTTGTACCTTGCTGTGTCAGCCGTATTCAAAATATTTAATTTATAAAACTCCCCTTGCACTGACTCACTACCAGATCCAAAACGCACTAATGCACCACTCGCCTGTTTGGCCGTACCCACATGAAGAGGCCCCCAAACAGGAAAAGATTTGTTTACCTGTCAACTGAAGAATAATGAAATGATCTCTTGTGACATTTTGATGTTTTTAATAATGTGCCCCTTTTTCCGAGTACATTCCAGTTAATAGAATTGCCAAGAATAAAATGTGCTTTTGTTTTGACACGTTCAAATTAATTTCCAGTTATCTAGTAAATACTTAATTTCCATCTTGTGAAAGCAGTTTCTAGTTGGTTAAAATTTGGCAAAAACACAAGATGTGTTATTTCCTCATTGTGTTGGATACGCCAGGGAAAATGTCAGATCTTAATAACACAATAATAAGAATCATGTACTTGCAGAAAAGTAATATGATTGACAAGCCAGTGATATCTTCAACCTCAATTACTTGCAGCGAGTGTTAGTAACTTATATTTTTTGTGACATGAAACACCCTACAAATTTTAGCCTATATTTGCTCACTTTTTCTGTCTTGTTCCCTATCGAGCCTTTTTAAAACCCTCTCTCTTCTAAGGGGATAAATGCAGAGGCCAAAAATAAAATTTGTGAAATTGACCTTGTGGAAAAAATGACCTTTATATCGCAATTCTAAAAACACATGAGCATGGTACCTGAAGTTTGACTGAATACGGGACTGGGCTTTAATCTCTCCTCCCCTCTCTTCCCTTCCTTTTCATAATGAAGTGATATGTATCGTGTAAAAGGAACAAATTTTTTCTCTGCCTGTTGGGTTAAATTGAGGAAGTGCTGTAGAGATGTAAAAAGATAACGGTCCTTTAAACAGAAAGAGAGTCCTTTAAAAAGACAGTATAATTTTTGTAACCACTATCGTTCTTGTAGCAATCCATGGAAATCTCAAGTTTCCTTGATAAGTAGAAGCTAAGAGTTATTTGCCTACTTGTTATATTTCAAATAGCTCTTGGTGAACTTGTTCAATAAGATGTTTTACTAGAAATCACTAGTTCTGTACATGACTCCTAGCAATGTTGATACCGTGCTTGAATGATTGCATCAGTGTTTTTTTTTGTTAGAATTATGTAAAATTGTTTATCCACATATGCGAGAGATCGACACGGATAGAGGTTCTTAATAAGTATGGCAAATTTTGGTGAAGAGAATATATGTAATCTTACTGGAAAACTGTCATGGAGTTAATAATTTACGAGAAAGTGTGCCAACAATCTTTGGAGTTGTAGAAGATTAACAATTGAGGAAGTTGCCAGGTTCAGGTGGCCAAAATGGTGACATTTCCTTCTAACTTTTTCTTCCCTAATTTGTGAGATTTCAGGCTCATCATGCAGTGACCAGTGCCAGCATGGAAGGGGGAGTAGTTTCTTCTAGACCCCCCCCCAACTTAAGTCCCGCATTCACCAAGTGACATACATACTCACATACACTCTTTCTACTGCATTACAACGATGTTCTTAAGCGCGGGTGCCACATTAAAGGGGAACAATCAAGCCATGGACAAAAATGCAAATATTCCCATTTTGGTGACAAACATTAAGCATTCAGGCCACAAATGTAAAATTATCAAATTAAAGCATATAAATATATTATGGTTGTACAATATACCAAACTTCACGGGCATCTACCTTTAAGAGACAACATAATAATAAAATAAAGAGTTACCCGCTTCCAAGGGTTTTAATGGAAAGTCGAAATGTGCCATATAGATGTTCAAGTAATCCAAGCCAATATTTTCTGAATCAAAACATTGTGTCACAACTGACTGTAAAATTAAGTAAGACAGAAATGGTATCTTAAAATTTAACTAAAAGCAACTTAGAATAGTTTGGCCATCATATAAAAGCACATGTTTAACTGTTATTACATTTGGTCAGATTGTATGAAATTGCTCAATATTAACTAATGAGGTAATGTTCATCTTAGAAGAAAGTGATAAACCCTAACAAAATGCATTTTACTTTTTGAGGTGCTAAACAAAATACAAATGTAACTGGACCCTATTCTTTTATTGCAATTTCTGCCGATGCAATTGGTGCAAGAGTATTAATATTCAACCATCTTACACATATCATAGCAAATATCACTACAAATATTAAATAATCTTCAAGCATCAAAAAAAGTGTAATTATCAGATGATAAGTCAGAACCTAAAAGGCTCACTTTTTCATGAGATTTTTCCTATCATATTGCCTCATGATGTCCTTTGCAATTGTCAGTTAGGCAACGAAAATAAAAAAAACCTGTTTTACGGGCCCGACCGACCCGGATTTTTTCATTTTGCAATTTTTTTTTTAGTTTTTATTTTTTTTTGTTTTTTTTTTTTTTTTTTTTTTTTCTAATAATCATGTAAAATCAGCCTGTTGTTAGCCCAAATTTATCAATTTTGAAATTGGTTTTTAGAATATTTGTTTGTAAAAATTTTTCATTTTTAATCAATTATCTTGATTTTTCCGATTTGGGGGCTATTTTAGGTCAATTTTGAGCTCCAGAAAAGAAAAAAAATTAAAAAAAAGGAAAAAACTAATTTCGCCCTACCTAACGACCCTAATTGAAAGGTCCGCGTCCGTCGCCCGTAAAACAGGGTTTTCTCTATTTTCGTCGCTTGTAATATCAACAATTTGCACTCTTTTTTGTGTCGTCTGCTGGGAGATTCGGCAGAAAAACATAAGGATTACTTTGGTACAAACGAAAAGATTGAATTAATTCCTATTAACGAGTTTTGGTGTTTAAAGGGAGGAATTAAAATGCTCAATTACATTAGTATGTTCTTCCAAAACACTGATATTTGTTTGCACATGGCATACCAAGAGGAGTGAGGGGTCGGCATTCTAAAAATTAGGTTTGTGCTACTTTATCAATCTTTTATGATTGTTTCCCTAATTCCTTAGCCTTAGGCTTCATATGCCCATATCCCATTGCCTCTGTCACAACTCGGCCTTTGAACAGCAGGACCACTCATCATAGCTTAAACCTCATTGCTACATAATAGCTAAGAATAATATTATCTGTTTTGTTGCACATACAATGTGGCAGTGATAACACATGTTTAATATGGCAGCTTGTAATTAAGTGTCCACTTCACTTTCATTCAGTGAGTCTCAAAGGGTTGGCGTTTTATGAAGCTGCTGGTTTCCTGACACAGAGCTCTTGGTTTTTTTCATGATGCAATCTTGGTTTTCATGGCAGTCTTGGTTTTGAGCTATACTCACTATGTATGTGGAACTTGGTGTCATACTTGCAATCACCAGACTTTCTTGCCAGCCACAGAGCTACCCTCAGATATGACTACGCAAACATGTGCATGACTTGAAATTCAAAGAAAGGGTTTTCTCAAATATCCGTACGATTTGACACCAATAGTAACAAACAAATTTGTTTGGTCATCATTTCAATCCGAAAATTTTGCGAGACATTTTATTAAAAAAATGATTATTTTAGATTTATTCACTAACAATTTGTTCAACTCTGTTTGGCTCACATCGTCTTGTGTATTATTTATGTGGCCGTTAAGTGATTCAGTCATAAACATGCCTACAATTCTTGTACCTGAGAGCTTCCCCAAAGTTTTCAACTGTTTGTCTAAGGTTTAATCTTTTCCTGCTTGTTCAACACACAATAGATTGACGATGTTGAACACTACGGCTGAAATTAAGGAGACTAAACATACTTACCTGCAAAATAAAGGTGACACGTGGGTCACAACTCTGAACCTAGGTAATTGAAATCCTTTCTGGCAAAGTTTCAGCTGGAAGACAGACTGAACAGACATTGGACTTGCCTCCTATAGGCGTGTTAAATACACTAGAGGCTCAAAAGTGACAGTTTGTGTTTTAGAAAGGTCATGTGCAGTGATTGGGGACTTTGCAGAAAAACAGGTGAGAATGTATGTTCATAGGGTATATACTGGTGCCAAAAATTGTTTCCACACTATAACGATATTGAATAATGAAGCAAATACTTGAAACCTTTTTTTTAACGGACAGGTGTTTACCAAACTTCTCGCGATCTGTTCATTGAGCCGTTTCATTCTGAAAGATGTTCCACTTCAAATTTTCTTTGTTATCTCATTTCTCATAACAATAAGGTAAAGATTTTGTACTGTAAAATCATTTGGAGATAATGTAAAATTACTCTCGGTCAGATTAAACAATTCAAGGGTCTATTTCCAACACTGATTCATTGTTTTGTTTTAAAAAAGTTCAACCTTTTGATTTTTAGAGTGGAAATATGAGGAAAACGTCATTTTCCCTCAATGTTGTTAGTGCAAATCTAAAACAGCAGGAACATTATCCAAATTGACTGGGAAAATTAGATGGCTTCGATGGAACATATTTTGTGAATGTTTTGCCTCGGAAGGGAAAATTGCCATGAGACCAGAATTTCATTCACTTTTTATGATGGCCCATTGCTGAATAGGGTGTTTGTTTTAAAAAACAAAGGACATTCATACATCTTTTTCATTGATTCTTGCCCACCTTGTGGAGATTTAGGGAAGGCTTATCACAGGGGAGGATGGACTTCAAAGGAAAGAATTGTGGGCCCTTTGGGTAAGTGGCATTTGAGATCCTCACCCCCTATGTGGAAAGATATAAGTTAATTTTCTACAGGGGGTATGTATTTTTGAGGAATAAGCCTTGTGCCATTAATTTCCAACAAAACCGTCAGCAAATCCTTGCTGCGTGCGAGTAGGTGATAGAAAAAAAAATAGACAAAAATGTGGAACAATTTTGAGGCACCCTGTATAAAAGCTTATAGCAGTAAAGAAAACAAGTGGTTTCATGTACAGAATTTGCAGCATATTAAGATGTTTGCCATTAAAATTTTAAATATTAGTTCTCCAGGCGAACACCAGGTGTTGTGAAAAATAAAAAAACCATGTGCTCTGGCCGGATTTGAACCGGCGACCGTCCGTATTACTAGCACAGCGTCTTGCCAACGGAGTATCAAGTCTGAGTTGGATGAGTGGAGCGATAGCTATCATCTATCACCTATAGATGATTATATATCCACTCCTCAACCAATATGAATATATGATATATTAAACAGTCCAAAGTGTGTGTGTGAAAAGGCAGTTGAAAATGGAAACAAACCAGTAAACACCATTTTTACAAACCTGTTTCACTATCAAATTGTGTTGTCTTTTACTGCAACCGAACCAATTCTGGAATACCAGCCAACCCAAGAACAAACGTAACACTTTCGGCCTAACCTATTTTAATCCATAATCATATACAACACTAATATTTAACCCTATCCCCCAGTTGGGCTGAGCTAGGTATTCCAGAATCTAGACGAAACAATTACTCAACCATCAGAAGACCTTACAAAATTAAAATGTGAATTTCAACTTTATTCTCAATTAGGTGCATGTGTCTCCGGCCTCGTGGAGTTCAGCTGTTAGCTGAATTCAGCTTTTTTATGCTTTCAAAAAAGAGTTCAATTCAAGTTGTCTTTCATTTTTTGCCTTTTTTTTACCTCTCTACTAGTTTACACTATTTCATTTTTCGCTTTTTTTTTCAAAAAACTAACTCATAGGTCAGGTGTGTGTATTTAAAACTTCAAATGGTTTTTGAGAAAATTTGACTCAAAAATGATGGCAGAGGGCTTTCCAAATGCTGCAAAAAAACTTCTATTTTACTAAAACAGTCCAGATTGTAATTGTTTTAGAGATGTTTCTTTTTCAGATTAACACACTTTTAAAAAGCTGTTTAATGTATTAATTATGATAATTATGGTAGTTCAAATGTTCGTGTCTGCCTTACAGTTTCCCAAAAGACACTTTTTGGCAGGAATGTAGGCATCTGGCACGACAAGAGTAAAACTATAAAAAATTCTGGTCATCACATTGTGACAGAGTTTCTAAACATGTACGTAGTTAAAAAGCTTGATTGTTATTGATTTAAAATGGAAAATGATTGTTATAGTGTAACAAGTTTTGGCATGTTTATTAATAGGTCAACCAAAATGGCAACAAACGTAAATGGAAGCAACCCAATGAGATAGCTGAAGTAGAGTGTGAATGGGTAATAAAAGTTTGTTTCTGTGCTGAACCCCCAACGTGAACGTTTCTTAAATTTTAAAAAACTTTCTATTATGTCAGATATTTAATTAATTCCATTGAAATATTTATCCTAAAGTGATGATGCAGTGAAATCTTATGAAGGCAAATTTGTCTACACTGATGTGGCAATTGTTACCAGTTTTTGAAGCCACATAGAGAAAATGTACCACCCCATCAGAGCTATCTAAGAGGGACTATTCCCATTTTTCTTTTAATTTTCCGGTAGCACCGACCACCATATATATATATGTTTAATTGACCATTCTCATGGAGGTACAGAGATCACACTAACTTCACTTTCTCGTCAAAGCAGGGCAATCTACTTTGTCAATCTTGTTGAATTTGAAAGCACTGAATGCTGACGCATTTGTTGACATTAAAAAGGATATTGCCTAGAATTATGTATTGCAAATAATTCTGCTCCTAACAAATGCTAACACAGTATTTATCTTTAATTAAGGCAGAGAGTATTAATATTTATCCAGGCCTTTGATGTTCTAATTAATATGCATTAATATGTTTCTTTATTCACAGATTTAAAGGCTAAGCAAAAACATTTTCCTTCAAGTACAAGTATAGTAGCATAAACATTTTGAGTTCAAAGCATTATTAACTTGGAGGGAAATATCACCATATGCTTTATAAAATGTGTGTTTATTTAGTGATTGTTTTATTTGATTGTTTAGTACTAACACGCATTACCTTGCAAAGAAAGTGTATTTCTCAAAGATTATCTACACATTTAAGCGTGCATCTATGTAGTTGACGTGCGCTTATAAAATGATAACAAGTAGACATCTTTCATTATTTGTACATGTTATCGGGCTTCTCCTTTGCTTACATTATCGGCTTTGTTTTGGTGGTTTCATGGAAATATTTTATAAGAAAATATCGGATGGTTTGGAGTTCGTTTCAAGGATACTGGAGGCCGCCATGGGTTTTTGTAAAAAGGATGAAATGATAGAAGGGTTAGTCTCGCTGTGTTCTGATCATTGCGTTCTGAATTAAAAAATATACCTATTTATCCGTTTAAAATCGGTCCGGTATTTTATTATTATTTAGGAAGGGGGTGAAACATGGCACAATAATCTGACCGTTTTCAATTCTCACAAATATGGAGCGTGCTAGAAATGATGAAGCTTATAGAGGCGAGATTTGTGTAAATAGGGCATTATTTGATTAATGTAGTTAAGCTGTTGTAGTTGAGTTGAAACACATTTTAACACAGTCTTCAAGAAGGATCACCCATTCGCATCAATCATGTCCAAAATACCTGCGGATTTCAATGAATGACAGTTTATGAATTAGTTATTTATTTTTTCATAAGTTGTTAGTTTGGGGTTCTGAATTCTTTCTCGTATTTTTTGGGTAATATTGTTCAACATATCGCCTTGCCATGATGCCTGGGCTCGCACACATGTCAACTGTTAGAATGCATGCATGGCATAGAGTGTGTTGCGTCATCTGATAATAGTTCACAGCAAAATGTGTTGGCACCAGCAGCAGTACGGCAAAAGGAGACTCGGTTACCATGAGCGAGGTGCTCGCACTACACACGGCTCATTGTATATTTTATTACACTTCATGGATGTTCATGAACAGAATCATGCTATTTCATTGGCTGATTCCTATTACACGTACCATTACCGTAGGTAAATAAATTGGACTATTTCCCTACAACCTCGTCGCCAGAGTCACAGTGACAACATGGTTTTATATCGGGAAATAGGGCAAAGCCACCCCTGCTCATGGGAATCGTGCGCAAGAGGCCCCGGGTTCGAATCCCGCCTCGGATGTCCAATCTTCTTTAGCTTCTATCCCTTTACCCCTTCCCTTCCTCTCAAGAGATAGACTAGAAACCAAAAGACTGTTAGGGTTAGGGTACCCTTCCTTTTTTCCGTTAAGAGGTACCCTAACCCTATCACGACCAAAACTCACTAAAACTCAATGAGCCGAGACTATAAAATGCACTAAGTCAAAAAAGATGTGATGACATCATCGTACCAACACTCATATGGGCACGAAATCGCTGGCCAGGCCAGCGACTCCCTCATGGCTTGCCATCCCTGCTCATGGGAATGGTGCGCCGGAGGCCCCGGGTTCGAATCCCGCCATGAATGTCCAATCTTTTTAGCTTCTATCCCTTTACCCCTTCCCTTCCTCTAGAAACTAAAAGACTGTTAGGGTTAAGAAGTATTGTGAGCCGATAGTGTCAGAGCACTCTCCTTGGTAACAATAACTATAGTTTGTTGCTTGGTATTTGAAGGATTCTCCTGCACACACTATGCCAGCAAATTTTCTTGAGTTGCTTCAAGTCACCTTTTTATGTTGTAATAACTTTTGATTTCAGTTGATTTTGTCATAATACATTGTGAGTCACTTGAGTCACTAATTAAGCTTAATGCACCCAGCCCTTTTAACTAATTCTGTGCGCATTAATGGACACATAAATGATCAAATAATAGAAAAATCCTTACATATCTTTTTATAGATTGACAACCCCTTGAGGAACAACTTTCAGACCAAGACAAAACAACCCAATTGGACACTTTGCGAGAAAAGGTCTCCGACCTCAAAGAGAACAAGAGTTCCGACAGGCCGTGTCGAGTTTCTAGAAGATGCCCTCGCAGAACAAGGACCGGACAATAGTAGGCGTCTCAAGGGACAGAGGGGGGACCGATGGAGGAGAAGGAGGAAAAGAGGAGATGGAACTCTTGAGAAACAGATGACAAGGATACACAAGACCAAAATGGAAGGGCTTCAGAAGGAGTTCAAGAAAAAGAGTTTATATTTAATTTTTTAATGGCAAATGCACTAGGGTGTTGTTGGAGTACATCTTTGATTGACAAATTTTAGGAACTGAAATGCACTGATATTAAAGCATGCATTCTACATAATGCACAATTTTCTTATTTAAAAAAAAAATGTGTGTGTTTTGTGTGCTCCCGCAGAAAAACCTTAATTTTGAAAGCTTTTTTTTAATTGATAATTTGTTAAAGTAATCTATTTTTTGAGAATGAGAAGGTGGTAAAATCAATTAATTCTCCCACAGGAGGCAAGCAATGCAAGCAAGGTAAGCTGATGGAAGTTGAACATTATGTGCTTTCTTGATTAAAGGTTGCCTTTTGCTGGTACTCCTAGCACTATTTTGGTGTATGGTTACTAGGTATCCCCAAGGAGAAAATTTAGTTCAAAATTTCAGTGATTGACATTCATGTTTGATGTTAGGGAAGCCATTTGTTTGACATCACGCTTGCCCCCGGCCACGGCATTATGAAACGAAAAGAAGCAAATACAAACTACAAATTTCTTCCAGAGTAGATCAAATTTGCACATAAATTAGGCCACAATGACTAAACTTATCTAAATCTCACGAACTTTTTTGATGGTAATTCGTGGGGACGAGTGTGGATCATGAAATTCCCCTTTAAGTTATTAGATCGAAATCAATAACAAA